>JAHDVE020004608.1:0-38338 GCA_022606495.2 Halesus radiatus | reverse complement strand
AGTCCAGTAATAATTTAACGCAAAGTAAACTTCACACTTCCCTACTGAAAATTTTTACAAATTTGACTTTTGAGTTAATAGTATTAATTTCATCACATTGTATTCCCATTCTATTAATACTGAAAACACTGGAGTCCTCTGATAAATAGCCCAGTTTAAAACATCGGTAGTCCAGTAATACTTTTAAGAGCAAAGTCAATCTTCAAACCCTTCTACCGAACAATTTTTGTAAAAATAATTAACTTCCGGACGTTCAGTTTTAAGGTAAAGAGTTTTCCTCGCGAGTTTAGAGCGAGCATTTTTATTTTTAAACAAAGGTCCGCCGTTCCGAAGGGATAAAAATATGATTTTTCAGATGTTTATAGTTCTGTTGCCTAGCATTTTGTTTCCGTAAAAATGTGTCAGAGATTAGTTCATTACGCGTTGGGTAAAGTGTAAAATTAGTCGGGCGAGAGGAGGAAGGCCCAACGCCATCGCCGCTGCCAACTTGTGCCAATTGACAAGGTTAATCTCGCTCCCGAGACTCGCCTATAATACTATAATGTACACATTGTACACCCGGCATTACTGAATCCCAGGCATTTTATAATGTCCAATTTGTATTGGCGGGCGTATTGCTTACATTCTTATGAGAATGATCTACGAAGATTAAAGTTATTTATTGTTAATAAATATGTATCATTTTTTAAATTAAGTAATATTGTAGAATTGTAGAACTAATTACCTATGTTTACAGACAAATCATTATACCCCATAAGTCTAAACTTAACTCTAGGCGAACAGTTCACACTCGCGCTGTGTCAGTGAGTTTTCTGCAGAGCATCGGACCTTCCTATGGTCATTGGCCAGTGCTACGCGGTTATTTGTCAATAGTCGATAGTCAGTGATCAGCGGTAAATAGTCAGTGGTCATTTGTCATTTGTCAGTGGTCAGTATTCAACGCTTATAACTACATCACACTTATCGTCAGATTATAGACAAAAGGAATATTTGATAATAGTATCTACAATAGATTGTAGAGACTGCCCACTCTTGGTGATGGCGTACAACTTACGTGTTAATCTACAAGTTAAACACTGTAACAACCACATTGTAACGTAAACAATATTGAAGTCGTCTTGATTTGCAGTAATCAATTATTGTTAGAAATAAAACTACGATGGTGTCATCTATGCTGACTAAACACCTTTTCTATCACATCGTAAGGTACATATTTAAATATTTAAGTCAACATAAGTCAAACAAGATAAATATTGTTATTAGTTATTATTCATAACACGTGATTAAACTGAGAAGAAGATAATCGTGTTATGTTTAAGGTATAAATAAATTCACCAACATACAGAGGTACCCACACCTACTAACTTGCAACTGTGTCGTTTATATCGGTGTTTGGATTCAGAAAGTGCTAAAGCTGGCACATATCATGATCTATAACCTGCCATGCATGTCACACTAGTAGAATCTAGTTCATTGTGGGGTTTTATCTGAAAAAGGCATGATTTTCAAAAGATTGCAATTTATCGATGAATTATTATTTATGTAAGTGGGTATTCTAACAACTATCGTTTGAAGACAATGAGTCGTGCCTCCTCGGTTGGTAACGGGAGTACGACTGTGAATTATTTAGTCGCAGTATTGACATAACCTGCAGGGAAAGTTATTCGGGAAGGAAAACAGCACGTACCCACTTTCATCGTTTCTTGAAACCATAAAGTTATTTATGTCATATTTTAATCTCGTCAAATCTCCCATTCTCTGTCCTTTTCAGCTTTTGAACAAATTGTGATCAGTATAATAGCACAATTGTCATGACGTTATTCTTGGCAGCTGATCACAATTTGTTCAAAAGATCGAGAATCGGCGTTTAATGGGGACCTTTCAAACGTAAAAAAAAAAACAAATTGGCGCTGATCAAACAGGTGTTGACAATGTTACATTTGAAATTTTGTGAAAGACCCCGAATTTAGAGTCTTCCTATTTTAATATTATATTGCATAGTCAGATTGATTCGCAGGACTCCTTAAGTAACTTAAATTTAATAATGCTATTAATAAGTTTTGGTAGTTTTGAAATAAAAAAGTAGACACTCCATTTCAGTGCAAATCAGAAATATTTAGCTACTCCGTATACTCCTTCTTACCAATGTAGTTCTGTAATCGAATATCAATCTATCGGGATAATTTGCTCAATAATTTAAAAATGAATAACATTAATAATAAATTCTTTGTTTACACCACTGTTTAATATATGAATATCATCATGTTTCGGAAGCGAAGCTTTCCTCATCAGGATACACAATATACTAAAAAATAATGGCAAATATAGGCAAAATAAACATGTTGATTGTTTGTGTATACTTGTCATAATTTTTTAGTATACCGTGTACCCTGACGAGTTAAGCTTCGCTTCCGAAACATGTTGATATTTATATATTAAACAGTGTTGTAAACAAAGAATTTCTTATTAATTTTATTAATAATGACGCCACAAAATAACTATGCATCTATTGAAGAAATTTTACAAACCACCAAAAAATTATTAACCTAATTAATTATATACCTATTTTCGTTTTCTTTGTTTTGCGAAATGCTACAAAATGTTTCTATATTATAATTGACCCAATTTTGTTAAAATTATTATTAAATCTTTTGTTGGATGCTACATATTTTTTTACGTTATCGTTATCCTTACATATTACATAAAGGGCCTCGTGTCTGTCACCGGAAAAATAAGTAAATAAATAAAGATGACAATCTTGTTCGTGTTTTCCTTCGGGTGGGTTTGACGCAGTGAGACCACGTAGAGTCGTACAAGTGCCTAATTACATGGACTAGGTCTGTAGGTACTAGGTAGGCAGCGGTAATTTTCCAAGCGCTTCTGTACCTGACAGCAACCCGCGTAACTGACAATTTAATACAATTATCTACCTACCTTTGAGCACGACCCACACGACGCTGTGTCATCTCCAGAGCATACTTATTAAAAACTCATCTTGCGGATTATCTTTACCTGAATTGTACATAATCCGCTGTTTCTTACATTTGAGGGTCGTTGTGATGAAAAAACAAGCCTACAAACTTAAATTTATTTAATTTTTATTTTTATTTACGGAACAAAGTTCAATTACACAGAATACATCATATATACGAGTATATAAAACTCAATCTAAGTTTGTAAGTTTGTTTGTCCTCGATGTTCTCGAAAATCAATAGACCGGTTTCGCTGAAAATAGCACAGTTTGTTTTTATTAGTGCCGGGAAGGTTTAGAAATTAGTTTGAATGAAATCCAATATGTAAAACTGTCGCTATAACGTTTTAAAATTAGTTTGAAAAACATTGAACTCGCCATGTTTTATTTAGGTTAGCCCATAGATATTACACTCTGGTAAGCCACAGATTGCATATTCAAAAGAATAAGTTTTTTTTGGGTAGAATATTTTCAAAATGAAAAACACGTGTAGGTACGTACTTAAGAACTTTATGATTTAGATAAGTTTTGAAAAAAAAATAAACGTTTGGATTAAAATAAAATATTCAAATGAATGTTTCTTCATTTGGAGATAGTTACTTTCGCTGTCTCCCGAAAAAAATCCCAAGCAAGGCCGGGTACACATCAGCTAGTACGAAATAAAATAAACGAGAGCTACAGAAAAGAACAGCACGTACATTATACCAAAATGTCAACGCCTGAACAAAGTTTTAGTAGAGTCCATGATTTTAGACATTTTAAATGATAATCTTCGAGTTCTAATTTCGTAAAGCCCGACAAAAATCATTCAATCAGTTAACAAATCTCGACAGTGGCGAATGGTACCCATAATTAGTAGAGTGTTTACTGAGGAAAAGAAATTCGTTGTTTCTTAATCTACGGCTAGGAATGTTCAACTGAATGATTTGCAAACAAAGAAGGTGAGTCAATAATACATTGAATTATTTTGAAAAAAAACAAATAAGATCGAAGTCTTTCCTACGCCTTTCTAGTGTAGAAATGCTTATGGGTTGTTCAATTTCAACATAGGGGTAATCGCCTCTTTCTCACCCCAATCTCCATGCAATTCCACGTAAGAAGCGATGTTGTACATATTCAATGTAATGAATATGAACAGCATAGGAAGGAGACCAAATGACACAGGCATATTCAAGATGAGGGCGAACTAGTGAGTGGTAAAGAATTTTTAGGGTATTTATATTCTTAAAGTCACAGGCAATTCTATTGATGAAGCCAAAAAGTTTTAGTGATTTATTAGCGACATTATTTATGTGGTCACGAAAAGAAAGCTTACAGTCTAAGGTAGTCCATGCTTGCTTTAATTCACAATGTTATCAAACGTACTCGGACTGCCATATTATATTTTGCAATGATATATGTATATTAAATCAATTGTTTAAACGGGTTAGGTTTATACAGGGTGTTAAGAGACAACCCGACTTACGTGTCTTTAAAAAGTGATACAAATGGAATTTTGGTATCACATGAATATATATTTTCATAAAACAGTAGGTATTGGACAGTTAAGGTCGGGATGCAAGAATATTTTGTTTGTAGGTGTAAAAAAGAAAAAAAAATCACCTAAGACCAATTAAGGTCAGGATTCGCTGGTTAGAGTTTGGCAGGTATGTTCCCTAACACCTGTGTAGAATTTGATACACATTGAATTTAGATTAGGAGGGTGTAATAATTTACCATTTCAGTGTTGTTATTAGTGTCAAGAGGTTCAAATTACGTATAGTTAATTTATTATCATAATTCGTATCTATTTAGTTATTTAAACTTCGCAGTCTGATCATATAAATTATTTTTTCTGCGCGATCACAGTTAAAATATAACATGGCTGTCAAATCAAATTTATAAACCATTTTTAAACAAAAACACCTAGATCACAAGGCCGGGACACTGAATCAAATCGGCCTCTTAACATGTATGAGAATTTTTTTTTTCTATAACTAAAACGTTTAAAATGTTGAATAAATAAATAAAATGATTTTAAAAAAAATAAACTTAATTTAAGAGGCCGATTTAACGCAGTGTTCCGGACTTGTGATCTATTGGGTTATAATTAAAGGCGGTTCCCTCATGGGCCGGTACATTTAACATTTACCGGGTGGAGCAAAAAAAATATTTTGAGATGTCTCGCTGGATGGACTCAAACACGGACCTGCAGACGTCAGTATATTTATAAAGCCACTAAACTGTCGGTATTGCAGATTTCTGTTTTTTCGTCCCGTTTTTAGCATATCGTCGTCGAGTGAGTCAAGTGGTGTCAGAGTTGTGGAATTTGACACTTATTTACAAATGTTTTTGTGATATTATTATATAATTTGCCCGATTAATAAATTCGTAAAATTCACTTAAAAGCGCTTTTTAACTAAAAGAATTGTTGATAATAAAAAAAAGTTCTTTCAGCGCCTCGGCGGTGATGCGATAATATCGAGAAGATACCGAAACCACTTATCGCTTGCCTGTATACTGGAAGTACGCAACACCGCTCTCGCGCCGTGTACGTGGGCTAATGGAAATATACGGAACGGAACGCTCTCATCGGGATTATGTTTATTCCTTACCGGTTCATTAGGGAGCCACCTTATCTGACCTAATTTTAAAATTTTGCAGTTGCGAACAAAATGCAAAGTAGCTACATCGATAGTTCACCAGAGTTTACATGTAGGTATATTTCGTGCAAGTGGGGAAATAAGTATTATCGCTACATATTTCATAGGTAAACTAAAATGAATCAATTAATGTGATAGTAGCATGTTACACTGTATATCAAAACTGATAGTAATATTTATAAATACTAGGTAATAATTACACGATTGCAGTATTTTAATATATTACAAAAATGTTATTTACACATGTGATAACCTAGCAATAAATAAATTTATGACTATACACAAATATGTAACCTATTAGATTACGCAAATATTTTGTACATTATCTCAGAAAGTATTTTCGGTCCGAATTTCGCCAACGACATGGGAAACATATAATTGCTGAGTTGAGTAAACTTATGATGAGATTTAATGTTATCAACCAGCGATGGACTTGAATATAGGGACAGTATTATTACAGTAATATTAATAAACACTTATTATAATATTAAAGCATCTACAAATTCGTCCCAATTATTATAAAAATGTAATAATAATTTAATTACTTATTAGGGGAGATCGTGTTCCTCTGAACACTACTCAGTTTTAAGTAAACTATTTTTATTTCTTCTTACTGTTTTTTTAATATTATTAATTACTATTTTTATTTCTTCTTACTGTTTTTTTAATATGTAAGATTGTGTTTTTTGGTGCTCAGATAAGATCTTTAACATTGCAATTTTTGTTTTATTTATAATTTTACTGAAAATTGTATTAAATTAGTTAAACAAAAATACGTTTTGTCCAGAAGAACAACAAACTCATGTTCTTCTGAACACGGGGTAAAATAATGTTCCTCTTATAGATGTCTCTTCCATTATTGGTATTTTTTTAGGTTAAGTTATCAGAGTTACATTTAAACTCACGACATTATACAATAATACGCATTCCATTGTGAAATTAACATATTATAAAATAAAATAAAAATTCAATACATAAAAAATCACTATTTATTAATCCTTTAAAATTAAAAGAAAATCAATTCTAATTCCTTACTTCAGCTTTTACAGGAGGGACCCAGCTGCGTTTGAAATTTGAAAAAAGATCTTTTATTTTTCATGTAATCGGTACTTACTTACTTTTCTGGAACGTATTTCGTCTTTAAATAAATACTGTACGATTTGCTACATGGAAAATGGCTAAAATTTACCTTGTTTATTCACTCACTAGTCACTACTGATGCGTCACCGGTACGCCCACCGCTTATATCCTGTAAACGTTTTTTAAAATATGAAGAAAAAAACATTTCTTTAATATTTTAGTATTGAATCTTTTAATGAGTCAGGAATCTATTTAAACATAGCCAATACCAATTAAAAATAAACATCACGTTAAAAATAATAGTGACATTAAAAATAAAATTTAAAAAAAGTGCACGTTCCTTACACGAATAATTCGTCGTTATTCTCGAAGTTGTGCTTCAATAAATGGAATTCAAGAATTCTAGTCCATTCTATTATACTTATATCTTTTTCCTTGCTTGGAAAGCATGTAAGGTGTAAGTAATGAGATTCTTGCGCCATATCTTACAGAGCAAGACAGAGGCCCTGAGTTCGATTCCCAGATTCAACTGATACCTTTTTATTTTCTGTGTTTTTTTAATATTATCTTCTTCAATTATTAAATATTACAATGAGGTTTATAAGGTTCAATAAGTCATTAAAATAAAAGGTAAATATTTTCCCCGGTTACTTGATTATTGCACTTTCATAGGTTTCAACACCAACGGAAAAGATTTGTATAAATCATTTATTCAAATTGTTCTTCTCGTGCCTCTTCTACCGTAGTTTGCACACATGTTTTACTTTAGATACAGCGAATCTAAGAAATGAAGTTGTACTACTACACAAGTGGTTTTCGTCGGGGCGTTCTGCGCCTACAGAATTATTTGTTTTTCTCTTCATCTAGTATCCAAACATCCAAGGTCTCGAAGATATTTGACATTTTGAGTGTTACCAGTAACACTATCGTATTATAACAGATTACGCGCCTAATTGATGCGCCATGGGCGTGGCGCGATGCGATGGATAATCATCTGTCAACACAACGAAATGAACCTAAATACTGTAGCGTGCTAATTCTAGAAATGTGCGATTTTAAAGAAATCGAACCCCGTCAGATAGATCATTAACATTTGTAGCCGGGGCGACATTCGTCAAAAAGCTCCACAACTTGTATACATATATGACTTAAGCAAATATATGTATGTGCACATTGATTTGTCGCGTGACAAGAATCAGAGATATTTAGCTGTAATATGTGGCGCATTGTCCCATGGGTTCTCACCTCTCTCTGAAAAACATGAAAAGATTATTAAAAAATTTTTACTGTACCAATACTTAATATGATGTTCGTACCATTCCATTAGTTCCGTCCTGACTCTGAGTGGCGTGCGATGCATGGCCTAGACAAGTGCCATCAAGTATCAAGCAGTAGTTAGTCAAACATTAAAAATATTATCATGGTCACAAATGATTTCTTTTGCCCTTTGACTGAAAAATAATAATTTTCTGCCCCTTTTCCCCTATCTTATATACAAGTATAATAATTAAGGTAATGAAGACATTACTCATAAATCATACTTACTTGTTACTAAGTACTTACTTAAATATTGTAAAATATTGCTGAAGGCAAGGCTCTTTGTTTTGAAGAGTTTTTCACAATGTACATTATTTGTGAATAAAAAATATATCTAGAATTTATTCATGGTACAGTAAATTCCCGAGAAATACTAAATGTGTAATTCTCTCCAAGTTTTCGTACGCAAAAGCCAACCCGAGAATCGTAGAAGTAAGGGCAGCTACTGATTTATTTGCGCAAATATTCATCAAAATCATCATTCAAAAATTATTTTACTATTCTACAATTTACATATTATTAATTATAAAAATACATTTTATTTTATTTTATTTTATTTACTTTATTCGGGAAAACAAACACTATTTAAAACCCATTAAAATATATACATGGAAAAGGTAAAATTTCGCTACATTTGTAAAAATAATACATCATATAATAATGTAAACAAAATGATAAAATAAAAACAAATTAATGAAAGAAAAACAACTTAATGAGGATAAAAATGAAAATGAGAAAAATAAATTAAATAAGTTCAAGAACGTAAATTCAATATGTTTAACGCATAAGGGGTAGGTATCGTAATTTATTAATGATGAATTTTTGGTTCTAGTATGCATTTAGATGACTGTCCCCATGATATATGATGATTATCAGCACCTGAAGAGATGTCTTTGGTATTTTGTGCGGGTTCTTCTAAAAAAATAATGTTGTATGTAGTTTTTGAGTGTGGGATGTGTAAATAGTTGGTTTAGAAATGTGTTTCGTACTGGACAGTGGAAATGAATGTTTTTTAGAAGGTAGTAATTATTGTCAGCGTTAAACGTTGTAACAGCGTTGTTGATGATTTTGAACAGGAATTTATTGGTCGAATATATCTAGTGATGACAACTTATGGAATACTAATTAGTCTTTTTGTTTTTCGATTGTTCGGTAGGACTAAAACTCTGAGTGTTTCAGTATCTTTTTTGTATATGTTTTAGTCTTTCAATGTTATCATTGTATTGCGGATTTCAAATCACTGATTCTAATATTGAGCGAAAAAATGAGATATAAATCGCATTGTCACCATTACAGGAAAATACTATTAAATTAACAAATTACAATCCGTTTTCAACGCTGCAGCAAGACTTATTACCGGCGTATCTAAATACTCCCATATTTCATGGCGTCTAAAAATTCGCTGGTTCAAATATCCTGAAATAATCCAGTTCAAGCTTTGTTGGAAGGCATTTAATTCAATTAACGGGTTGGCTCTGGTTAACATATCGGAACTGTGCATCCCTGAAAATTCCAATTCATGACAGTCAACTCAACTCAACTCGGTGAGCGTGCTTTCGGCGTGTCAGGTTCTAAAATACTCGACAGAATTCAGAGCGAAGCTTACAACTCATCATCTCTTCGGAAAGTCATATCCATGAATGGTACAGTTGCATACCCATTTTACACATCCAATTTACATAATTTACATTACGGTTACTACACGCCCAAAGTAATTGAAAAAAAAAACTTTTCATAGTCCGCGACATTGTAAATAACTATAAATATGTGTTAATAATTGTTATTGAAAATTTCAATTACACTTCGAGTAGAATTTTTTTTTTGGTCATTTAACTAAATTCTAAATTCTAGTATAAATTCGAAAAAAAAAACAAATATTTAAAATTAATACCAACTATTCTTTAGCCAATAACATTCTGATAAATATAATATAAATGACAAATAAGCTTTAAACATTAACAGCAATACCATGCGATGTACAGTGTTTTTAATATTGTATCCTGTGCGTGCAAAATCATATCTTCTCAAGCTAAAACTTTACAATTTTACGTGTTAATCTAGAGTGACCTGCCAGATACGTATGTTTCTCTATCTGTTTGTTCATAATAAGATAGTCCCTAGCAAGTACCTAGCAAGTAATATTTGTACAGCGCCCGTGAGCTCATGTTTCACAAAAAACGGCGCTATCCAAATCATCCAATTATTATTACAAAATAGGTACTATATTCAGCAAATGCATTTTTCCGTTTACTCTATACGATAACCGAATAGTGATTCGTTATATGCTGAAAAGCACAAAGAGTAGTACAATAATATGTATAAAGTTGTTTTTTAAGTTACGCAAGTGGGAACATTTATTAAAACCTAATATAAATAAAATAAAATTAATTTGCAATTTTCAAAAGTATTTCGATAATGTGAAATTGTTATTAATATCACGGTAACTGCGATACTTATCTGTAATTATTGGCATTTAAAAAGGTCGGTCGACCTTGCAGGTACGGGTTTTTAAAGTAATTATTAAACCATCGACAGAATTCATTCAATTCCTATGTAGTCAGCTGAGGGAAAATGTACGTAATAAAGTTTACCGTCATAATTAAATTCAATTTGATTTTATAAGTTGTGTAACAGGTATATTCATTTAGCGAAACAGCGCCTCGAAATCTATCTAATCTGTTTGGACTATATTGTAGCAAATTTTCATAAGAGGCAATTACTTTGTGGTTTGCCATCATATTAAATAAGACAAGCACTTTATTATAAACCACTTGTTTATTTTATTTTTACGCCAACCGGTTTCGCTTAGATCAAGCTTCGTCGGGGCAAATATAGAAACCAAAGAAAATAATACAGTTATTGTATATATATACTCGTATATAGGTATGGAAAAAGAGCGAGACAGGATTATTACAAAAAAGAGAAAGTAGAATAAAATATTAGAGGGAGGCAACAATTGAAAAGTATTACGTGTAAGAGGGAGACAACAATAATATATATTATAACAACTAAATAATAAGTAAAACAGTTTAATGGGGAAATTATGAAGTCATTAATAAATTACATGCCATTATTAGTGAAAAATAGACTACACATAATAATAATTAAATGGATGAGCGAGATAACAGAGATTATAGAGGTACCCATAACGACATATGAGGGAAAACAAGGCAGAAGGCATTATCAAATAGTTTGATAATGCTTTCGGAAGGCGTGATAAACAGCTGTCACGCTATAATAATAATAATTACCTAACTTTAATTATAAGTAAACCATTTTTTTAAATCAAGTTATACCAATATTACTTAATTTATAATCCATATATTAATATTACTTAATTAATTATACCAATATTACTTAATTTATAATATATATATATATATTAATATTACTTAATTAATTATATCTATATTAATTAATTTATAATCTACATATTATTATTACTTTGTTAATTATATCAATATTACTTAATTAATTATATCAATATTACTTAATTTATAAAACCAAATATTTCAGCTCGCTACGTCATTTCCGTAATGAGTTATTGAGCTTTGAATTTTCGCTTATATCTGTCTAAACTAAGGTGAAACCCAAATATTTTAATTTTTTTTTTCAATCAAATGACAGTAAAGCTAGTATTACATTATTAGCTTTTCCCCCACCCCTATCATGATTGCTAACTAGTAAATTAATAATTTATTTTAGGAATGGAAACAATTACTATTTACTAGTATTAATTAAGCGAACGACTATTACCATCATTAAATTATAACTCTTAATTAGTTTTATAGCTAATTTATATATCCATTCCCTTACAAATATAGAAACAATGGAGTTTCTAGAATACACAAACATTCACGAAAGTACGTAATACTGATCCGATTGGAACTGGGATGTTTTTTTTTTAATGTAGCCCTTGTTTCAAGATAATGGAAATATCAAACACAAAATGTGTTTTGTTTTGTAAATCCCATCAGGATTGTCTCTATTTTGAAAATATTTCCCCATCACAGTGCTGTTTGTCTGTTGTCCGCTTGTTTTATGGATATTTCCGCGGAGACCTACCTCGCAATAATTTCATTTGTGACAGTTTAATCCTTACGCTGAATAACGTTCAGAATATGTAATTTTAAATTTTGGAAAATTTTCTTTTTTCCATTTTATATCTTTCTCTTTCCATTAGTCTTTTTTTATATTCTGTTTTTTTTTTTTTTACAATAAGAATGTATTAAAAATAATAATAAAAAATAAAATAAAAATTTCGTCGAGATAACCATTGGATTCTTGTCAATGAATTAATTTGTGCACAAGGTATAAATATAAAATAACGATTGTTAAAATTGAAGTTTAATTGTTTTTGGGTATAATTCATAGAACTCCATTAAATTTAATGTAAATCAAATTAAATAATTAGCAGTATGAAAATGGACTTAAAGCCGAAACAGCTGTCATAATAATACAAACTAAAAATACTTGCAGAACTTAACAATAACATTATTAAATTTGTTTTACATTAAATTTTTAAAAAAAACTATTTTATTGCACCTATGTGGGTTCCCATTTCTTATAATTTTATTATAATTTCATCAATGCATGTAAAAAAATGTTTATAATTCATCTTCTATTTTATATTAAAAACTATCGGAAAAAAAGAAGTGAAAAAAAAACCGCAATTCCTTCAAGAAACTTGTATAAATAAAATACACTAACGTTTACCTTAATCCTTCTAAGTTTCTTGGAAGGATTGAGCTTTAAATCTACCTTATAAATGTATTCCTTTTATATCCATCGTATATACCCGCTAACAAACAATTCATCTCAATATTTAAAAGCATTAAGTGCTAAAACTTTTTTTTTCTGAAATATTAAGAATTAACGCCGTCTGTGACAGCGAATTTATGTAATAATTTTAAGTTTGACAAGTTTTGCAAAAGCATCGCTTTTTTCCCTGTGGAAACAAGGCTATATATTTTTATTTCAAAAATATGTGTATGTAGCTTAGATCAGCAACTCCATTTCTCAAAATGCGAAGGTTGGACAAACGATTGTTCAAACAACTAGGCCTAAGTCTGTATATAAAATTTCAAAAGTATTTTGCACGCGTAAAAAGCAAAAAAAAATGTATTTAGTAATTAATGGACACTGCATATTATGGAAAAGTTACTTTTGCACTGAAAGGATTTGACAGCATAAACGTTGAGTACACATTTTGTGTGCAGTTTTTTTTCGGTGTTCCTAGCAGTCTAAACTATTTGCTGAAGTATTGCGTTGTGAAAAAATACATTATGGTTTAAAGTTTACCCTTTTAATAATAACTATTATCACTGTATTTAAAAACAGCTTTAAAAAAAGGTCTTTTAGGTAATTATTATTATAATTACGCGTGGCACCTGTTTCGCATTCAGAAGGCATTATTAAACTGTTCCTTTAATATCAAAAATGCAGAAAGCATTGTCAGATAGTTTGATAATGCTTTCGGAAGGCGAAACAGCTGTTATGCGTAATAGTAATTACCTAACTATATTTATAATCAAACCATTTTTTAAATGAAATAGTATTAGTTATTATTAAAAATATAATAAAACTTTAAATTGAAAAGGAGTTCCACAGATTAAAGATCAATTTATATAAAAATAATAAAAAATAATATCTGATAATAATCGAATCTCGTTCCCAATAATTTATAACGTTGCATTAATAGTATTATATCTACTTCAAAGTAACATTTTTAGGTAAAAAATAATAAAATATCACTCATAGAAGAGCCAATTCTGTAAAGCCGTGGAGATTCTTTAATTCCGAGTAATAAACACCACCCACACCTTAACAGTTAAATAGTTATCGGTCAGATAAACGCCCGTGTTTACAAACACCGTCAAACAGTTAACGAAACATCCAAACGAATCTTTCCTCATTACATTTTAAAGGGTAATAAATAGTTTGGTATCTCTCCGATACGTAACCGTATGCAAAGATGGATTCTACTGGGCACTTGGCTGCATTGGAAATGTGACTTGGATTTGGGTACAAAGACCACGATGGACTTCCAAATTACCTAAGGTGACAGCGGTCTCGCAATTATACGGAGGTTATCAGCATAACACAAATATTCGGGGTACACTTTTTGTGTTCCTACCCATTCTGTCACGTATCTTTGTATGCATTATACGCAATATCTACCGCCAAAATTATCATGAAACTCGGTACTTTTCAGTTCAATCGAAATGTTTTTATTTTTTATTTCTACTGCTAATCTATGAGGTGATTGAGAGATGATAGCAGAAGCCCCTGAGAATCTTGCTATTCAAATCAAGCCATTAAACACAACCTATGCCGTGTGATATTGTCCTTCTCCTTATGGTTAAATACATGAACTGCGAGTCCGATTCCATATTCCAGTATTATTAAAAATTATATGTATATCACAAGTAGTTTACCATTACTAATAAATTAATAAGAATTACTTCGTTTACACCACTGTTTTTCATAAATAAATATCAACATGCATCGAAAGCGACGCTTTCCTCACCAGGATAGACAGTATAGACAGTAGTATACTATATATAGTAGTATATAGTAGTATACTAGTATATATAGTAGTATACTATATATTAAAAACAGTGGTGTAAATAAAGTAATTATTATTCATTTATGAATAATGGCGCCACAAAATAAGTATATATCTATTGAAGATACTATTAATTACTTTAAAAGTGTATTAAATTTTAAATTATTTTATCGAACTTTAAAAACCTTATTGTAATATTTAATCATTGATGAAGATAATATTAACATAATCTAAATGTAACACGAAAAAGCAACAGAAAATAAAAAGATATCAGTCGCATCTATATATTTGGTCTCATTAGCTAAGTTGGTAAAGCGGTTGTCCCGGAAAGACAGAGGTCCCAGATGTGACTGATATATTTTTATTTTCTGTTGTTTTTTTCGGTTTCATGTTTCATTTAGGTTATGTTAATATTATTTTCTTAAATGTTTAAATCAATATTTTATGACCGTATTTTCAACCTTTGACAAAACAATAAAGCTGCGCTGTATAAATTATTTTTATTGTTTATGTATTTACAAAACTAATCAAATATCGATATTTTTAAAGAATGTCGTTCGTTGAATGACAGCTGTCATCCGAGAGAACCGCAACCGCAGTTAAGCATAAGGTATCTAAACCTAACGGGGGGAGAGGGCAATGGGCGATGAAAAAACGGCGTCCAATCTAATCTACCGATGAACAAATATCTCAATTCTCTTCCTATTTTGAATAGGATGGCATTGTTAGTGCTACATTCGTTGTACTGTATACTTAACTAATCGTCGACGTAGATCTGCTGTGACTTAATAAATTCCGTCATCGATAGAGTGAGAGCTCTCCTCAACAAATCAGCCTCGTTGTTTTTAAGAGGAACGGCTGAGCGGCCTGTTTCATACAAAACTTAATTTTGGATTTAAGGCCAAAATACTCACCTAAACCTGATGATCTTTTTTTTCATCAAAAAGTGTAGTAAATACCTAGTACGAATTAGAAGTAATTTATTTATTTTTGTTTTACATTATGAAATATAGGCCATTAAAGGATTTTTAGTGATTTTAGAGGCACCTTTAATAATTATTTGGGGCTAATGGTGATTTAAAAAAAAGTTTTACCCCGTATCCTTTGGAAATATAATGAAATATAAAATATATATATAAAATAATAAGCATTATGGTGGACTTTAAATTAAATTAAAAACGACCAATTTACGTTGGAACACAAATTTGTCGTACATACTCGTAATTTAAAATATCGACCAGAAAAAACTTTTTTTTTTTAATGTTTTGTTTTGTATTTTTATTCACGTAATTATATTTACATAGCTAATATAATTTAAAAAAAATTAAAAACAATTAACCCGCAAATAATTTTCTATGTTGCCTTTAAAATTATGAAAAAAAAAATCATTGTATATACTTCATAATTTAAAACAAAAAAATAAATGAAATACTCCTCGTCCGTACTGGATATTTACTAAACCTTTAATTTAAAAAAAAATACATCATTCAGTTTGAATGGGTATTTCGGCCTCAAATTCATAATTAAGTTATGTATGAAAGAGGTAGCACAGCCGTTCCTCTTAACTGAAACTGCAATTGGATGGTGTTTACGAGTGAGCTTTGCGAATGAGAAAGCGGCACGTCCGCAAAAAACGTCTTTAATATTTTATATGTCCAACTCAAAGTAAAACCTATAAAACGTAATATAGTTGTAAGAAAGAGAGAAACATCCGCTGTGAAAAATTGTAGTGACGCCCGAAGCCACCGTTTATTAAAAATCTTTCCTTGATGTATATTAAGAAAAAAATGTTTTCTGTTAAAAAAATTCTATTTTCATTATTTGAATAATGAAATAAACTTTAAAATACACGCATTCGTAATACAGTATTCTCAAATGAATTATGAAAAACTTATTCCGGGCCGGACAGCATTATTATTACTAGCATTAATAAATAAAACAAGAACTAAAAAACGTGAAATGTAAAAATAAAAAAAAATTACCGTAAAGGCATCGTAGGTAACAGCGGTTTTGGGTATTTTTTTATGGAATATTCTTTAGAGAAACTGCTACTACTACTAAAAGTACAGCAGAATCGTTTTATATAGATTCTTGTTTGTGTAGTGGTGTGCTGTATCGTGCGACTACGGCGGGGTAAGTGAGTGCTCCAAACTATTTCAAACTAATTTGGACCACTATCGGTGTGCACCACTACACAAGCAAGAATATCTTTAAAATGATTTCCCTGCACATTTATGATTTATTTATTTTTTGATGAGGTAAAGTGCTGTATTCTGTAGATATTGTGTAGAGTATTCTGTAGATATTATGTATAGCAATGAGTTCTATTTATTTTTTTATTTACATTAACTTATGGCCTATATCATTTTTCGTGATGCTGAAAGAAAGGAAAGTAAGTTTTAGGATGGAAAAAGGTCCGGGGTACGGATGGGAATCTGTGTATGGGTGAAGAGAGTCCGGCTGTAGAGGTCCAGGGGTCACCTTCAACTGGCCCACAACGCAGCCGGTGGTAGACGCTTCCGCCGCAAGGCCTGAACAAACCTCTCCCCATGAACCTCCCCATAACCTCCCATGCTAAGTCACCTGCCGCAGCGAACCATTTGGGGTGGCCTATGGTAGAAGTCTCGTTTATCCAATGAATGGTTCTCGGGGCGGCGGTAGCCGCCATATGTATTTTATTTTGTGGTCTGTAATATTGTAATGATGCACAGACTCACATTTAAAAGTAAATACAAATTGTAGGAGCTGCTGTTCAAAAGATTTTTAATGGCAACACAAAGATGACTCATAGGTAAATGGAAGTAACTTAAAAAAAAAAACAATGGTTCAGGTGAATATTTTTTACTTTAAACAAACGGTGTTCAGAAATGAGTGGTACTTTCCGATAGAGATGATTCTACATCATATTTTAAAATAATAATTTTAATGCTTAAACTTTTATTTTATTTGTTAAATTTTATGTATCGAAATAACGATATGTACGATGTTAGATAAATAAAAAAAAAAAAAATAAAAAATCAAATTCACAGATCGAAATTATAAATAAAATGTAAAAAAACGTTAAATAATTATGATTATGCCTTGCTTATTTAAATTGCGAATACGTGAAAGCATTTGAATCTGAAGAACACATTTCAAAGACAATGTCAGTAGCACGGTGTTGCCACAGTAATGACAATTTGTAGTTTCAAAAATAATAAATATCTACAATTAATTTCCTAGCTATATGGCTAATATAAAAAATACTTTTTTTTTTGCTACTATATTCTACCTACTTTCGATAAAGTATTCCATTATCATTTTTCATTCAAAGTGGGTGCTTGTAGAATGCAAAACCATCTTCTGAATTATAAAACACGTGATTCATACCATAAATTTTATTTACAGCCGAAAGAAATAGAGTTATAGCTGCAACATGTTTTAGACGTAGGCAATAGCGTTGTCCCGCCTGCGCGTTCCAAGGCATTTATTGTGGTGGGTGACGTCAGCGCTCTGATGCGGTTCACGAGGAGATCTATAAATAATAAACTTTACCGATCCTTGTATTCATTCCAGTGGTTAGGTAGATAGGTACAAAAACATCCAGCTTTTCTTTCCTTCAAACACTTGACAAGTGATAAATACACAACAAAAAAAAATCTGCAAATTCTTTACTTGATTTAATGACTATACAAATATAATACAGTAACGACGTAATATCAAATCGATAACTATGCAAATTTTGTAAAACGACCAACACTTATTTTTTAATCACGTAAATCTAAGAAAACATTATAAAACAATAAAATCAGTACAATAAAAAAAACTAAAAGATTTTTTAAATCTAGTAAAAATAATGTTTGTTGCATAAATGCGTAATACATATCGTGAAAAAAAAAACATTAAGAAAATTCCACTCTTTTTGCACTTGAAAATGTTTTCTACGTCAAAAGCAAAAAAATAAAATAATAGTTTACTTGTGGTACAAACCAGTGGCGTGCACTCCATAAAGTTTGAAAAGCTGTGCCTATCATAAGAAAAACAAGCCATGAAATGAAATTAAATGATTTTTGTCAAAATGTATTTTTCCATTAATTTAGTAAGGAGCTCGCATTCTCTATTATTCAGTTGCCCACAAAAGTCAGGAGAAGATGATAAGAAAACGGTGAATTTCAAATATTCACTGCACAATCATACCCGAACATAAAAAATAAACAAAATAAAAACTACACACAGCCTGACTTTTACCATAGAGCAATGCACTCCACCGTCACAAGCAATATGTTTTGCGCACTAATACGAGTATATAGTAAAAAAACATATGCTTTATTATGGCTAAAGTACCTACCTCTTTAAAAACAATATTGCCCGTGCAATATTAGTAATATAAAGAAAGCAAAATACACAGTTCTTACTCGTTTAATTAAATTTAAAAAATAATAATAATTACTGAAGAATACACTCACTATATTGGGTAGGTACTATAAATTTACTACAAAGATTTTTTTATTGTTTTTCCATATTATTACTATGATACTATGAAAAAAAAATCAGTACGTATTATAACGATATATAAAACTTTATTTACAAAAACGTTTTATATTTACAAGGTGTTATTATTAAAATAGAAACTGAAATCTAACCGGTTTAACGATACTTAGGCACACTATAAATTATCAGTGACAATAGATTTATTACTGAACTTTGAAAATACCAAATTTATCGGTCGGGATCAACTTTTCCACTGCCCGTGGACATATTGCTTTATGTGATATCGGAAGAAATGCGGTATTTCGAATGAAGCATAACAGAATGTATTCAATTTATTGGCTTCACGTGTATTAAGCATTGGGGTAGCGCGCCCATAGTACCTGTACTGATTTAGTGAGTGACTGTGACCTAGATGGTCTAGTCTAGTCGTTGGGAATATATATAGTGTATTTTATATAATACGTTGATAACGTACATATATAATACCACGGTGGTTGGAATATGCTATAATATAAAAAACAAAATTATTTAAAAAATCCTACTGTCTATAATTTTTAATTTCTCTATTATAAAAAAGTCATTTCCTCAAGCCTCTGGTAGTTGTTTGGTTTCGGTTTCCTCCGTATATATATATTTTTTTTATGTGAAATCAGTTATTGCTGAACATAACCCGACTCCTGTCTTAAAATGTTACTATTTTTGTAGTATTATTGTGAATGTGTTGTTTTTGAATATTTTGTAATTTATTAGATGAATATTCACCTAAGGAGTACTGTAGGAGTTATATTAAGAATAAACAAGAATGTATGTAATATGTTAAGAATGTATAAATAGAATGTAAAAGGAGCACTGTAGGAATACCACCGAATGGAATTATTTAATCATTTTTTAAGTTTATTCACAGTAAAGCGCACTTGAAGCGAAATAACACAAAGTTGCGCTATATAAATGCTTTGTTATTATTATTATATTATTACGCGAATCGACCCCTCTTACGTTAAAGTATAGTAATATCAAAATCGGAACTTTGTAGAATAGTGGTTTAAAGAGACAGAAGCTCGGTGTAAGTTGGACTTTTGATCATTTTGCGTCAATTTGGGACGTAATTGACAATAAATGTCCCAAGTTTGTTGCAAAACAATCAAAAACTAAACTTCTGTCTCTTTAAACCGATTTTGAAGTAACGATACTTTACGAAAGAGGGGTCGATCTGTGGTCTTAGGTCAAAATACTGTAAGCGTAAAAATGACATACCTCAGAAGAACAGAAGAGAGGGGACACTATTAAAATCCAAAGACAAAAATATTAAATCCAAAGGATTATCTAACACACCTTATTTTTGAAGAATTTAAAGAATTAAAATAGGTAACATCAATACATATATTTAGGGTGAAAAATAATTCAACAGCCTACCGAAAAACATCAGAACAATTTAATACGATAAATGTCTAGTAAAAGCTACAATTAAAGTTCTGTTTAATGTAAAAATAAAATATAAAATTATCTTCTAAATTTATACTTGAACTTTTTTTAAAGCTCACATTTCTACTTAATTAATTATAGATTTTTAAAAAATACCCTTCATCATGATGCTCACTCCCCTTTTAACACAAGCGTCCGTGAAGACGAGAAACAAAACAAAAAAAAACAACAGAAATATTGTGATAAAAAATTGAATAAATATTATTATACTCTGTAAACTGGTTAATTGATCAATAACAACAACAAAAGATTCTGTTTTTTAGGTTTGCGTATAATACAGAGTTATTGTAGTTTCATATCCAACTAAGGAGTGCATAAATAAATTACTCATCTCCTTTCCCAAAGCCATAAATTGTGAACTTTCATATTAATTTGTAGGTACCTAATGATAATAATAATACTTGGATGACTTGAATAGCACCGTTTTTTTGAAAAAATCAGCTCAAGAGTGACCTAAGACTACATAATATTATATTCGTAGAATAGACGTAATATAAGAATAATATAAGAATAGGAAGTAATATTTGTACAGCGCCCCTGAGGTGATTTTTCACAAAAGCGGCGCTATAGAAATGGTCCGATTATTATTATTATTAAAGGTATAGCGGGAAACGACCAACGTACCGCGAGGGTAAACGTTAAAGGTCTACCATATTCACATCTCCCGGCACCGTGCAGTGCAGACACGTGCAATGGCAGGCACTTCACAGAAGGGAGTATTCACATTACACCATGAGTGAATGTCTTTATAGTTAATGTGAGCAACTAATTTTGCCGTGTTTGTCACTTTACGGGTCTGCACTGCGCGGTGCCGATTGACCAATGTCTTCTATTGTTATTTGCGTTCACTCTACCACCGTACTGCCCGTATCATGGTAGTCATAAATAAATTATCTAATCCAATCCCTATAGGTATGTAAAAATAAATAAATAAATCATAATAAAAATATAACTGAAGATAGTGTAGTGAAATGAGACGAAAATAGATTACACGGAAAATAAAAATAATAAAAAAAACAATTGAATTTAATTAAAAAAGCTAAAAAATACGTAATGAACAATAAATTATATTGCATAAGAAGATATATAAAAATACTATGAATAAGAAAATTAATAATGTAGGTTATTCATGGTATAGAAGAGTACGTGTTTACACGGTCACTTAAATGATATGAAAGAAAATAGAAAAACCTTATAAACAGCGTAAATTATTATTTCAGGTTAATCATGGCATAGAAGAGTAGATGTTTACGGTCACATAAATGATTTGAAATAAAATGGAAAAACGTTTTAGGAACTCATGTAATCTTTAAAAAAAGTTCTTCCCCTTTTAACTAGTCAATGTTGAACACCGATAGTAAAAAATAGTATAGTATTATTTGACTTGACTTTGACTTGATCGGTGCTCAATGTATTAAATTATTTAGGAGAGCGACGAACGAGAATTATTGTCGTTTAGCGAGTGTGGTTCTAGTTTTAGGGATCACGGTTCCCGGGTTTGATGAAAAAGCGGGTGTATGCTTTATGTTATAAAGCCACCAGTTCCAGTATATTTATACCTCGATTTTAGGAAATAGTTCTTCTGAGGGGTGGCTGGCTATGTTGGCATTTGAATATAATTTTCAACATCAGTTTATATACTGTAACAATTTAAATGACAGTGGATTCTCAAAACCATCCCATCCCACAATACTTGTATAGTGCGTGTACATGCGTGAATTAATTTGCAATTCCTGGACGTTGTTTGTCAGGAAGGAGTGACTTTACCCAGCAGTGAAACATTAAATAAAGAGAAGCGAGTGTTGGAGAACATTTGCTTCACATGTCAGCCAATATCGCGAGCTAGAGAGATATATGTCACGGCGACGTTGAAACTCCCGCTGTCAACTAACTATAGTCTGTAGTTTTATACTCCCGCGATTTACGCAAGCGGTGGAGGAGCGCGTGACCGTCCGCGTCCCGCTGAAATAATCTTGTTTTTTTTTTCCTTTCTATTTATTACAGCGGAGCTTTGTGCATACTACGAACATAGCTTATAGACGCCTATACATCTGCATCTATATATACACACACATATAGCAACTTTAAAATACCCCTTTTTTAACATGAACACGTGTTGTTTAAATGTGACTCTTTTGCTATGATTCTTTTAATTTATGAGAGTTGTGAACTACGCGCGCTCCTGGCCAGCTGTAGCGTACAAGTTAGTACGTAATGTTTTTCAATTCAACTTGAACGGTTGTCTCAACAAATAAACACTTTTATTGTAAACTTTTGTTACTTATATTCTTCAGATAGATATTAATTAGATGTTAAATTGTAACAGTAATCGCCTTTACCCGCTGAGTATGAACATGCTTTTAGTTTGTAGATACCTTTGTATGCAATTGCTGAGTGAAATTGAGCAGTGAGAATAGCTTGACGGATAAATCGACGCGAAGTAAATACTAGACGCAGATATTCTCACAAGAACCTCGAGCCTCGAAGTATTGTTTGAATAGTTGACGCGTCATTTGTTCGCGCTTCGCTGTTAGCTGCAGTTTGCAGTAGAAATATTCAAATTTTCGACTCCCAGATAAAAACTAACAAATAATGCAGCGAATACATCTCCGTTCTAAGTGGCCAATTGATTCAGTCACCGCCTACTTCAGTTGCTCCTCAGCCTCTTATGTCTGTTTCTTTCATCGACAAAGTTGGCGGATCATTCGCACCCAACGCATTTTCCTCACACGTCCCAGCGCTAGCAAGCCAAGAAAAACTACCCAAGTAAATGCTTGACGGACGCTCGCCGGCGCGTTATATCGGACGGAAACCCGTTTTGGAACAGTATATTAGCGTTCACAAATCCTGCTTAACTTATTCTGAAAACTTGCGAGGTTTCACCTAAGCCCTATCTGTACACTAAACTTTACTAGTTGTACTGTAGCCCCGGAAAACAACACTAGATGTACATGCTTATACATGTATGTCTGCCGCAGTTTCGGATTTTATGTGTGATAGTCTCACCTTTGACATTTTGTATAAATTTCAAGTATTCGTGCTAAAGGTGGAGTTATTCGAGCGGCAGCGAATCTAGAAACCGCCAAATGATTGAGACACCTTGACAAATTCTACAAATAAGGAACTGTAGTCCATTTTTATTTTTTTAATCAATATTGACGTTATTACTTGAATTTCAGTTTTTCGTAGTGAAAATAATTATTTTAATTTTACCAGTCTCGTTGAAACGTACGAAATCTATGGATTGTTGGCGTGACATCACTGGGCCGTCGAATTATGCTCGATTTTGTATGAAAAGATTGGAGAAGTTTTTAATTTTAAACATTTCTCGTCACTATTGTTAACCAAAGTGTGAAAATGCAACCTAGTCGAACTTTCATTCATTTTTCCGTCTTTCTAATATCCGTTATGTCAAAACGCTAATTAACTTTATCGTACATAATTATATATTATATACATAGTAAACCATAACTAATCAGGGGTAATAAAATGATGTACCTACATATCTATAAATCTTTCCATATTAACGTAATTAATGAGAGTTTTTTATGTTAATCAAAAATTATAGAGCGAAGTCACCCAAATTAACTTAAAATTTCGTCAAATCTAATGAAATATATACATGTACGAGTATATATATATAAAGCATAAAAAAATTGACAAAAATGTTGATACAAATATTATGGATGCAATACCAGAATACATGCGATCCTATCGGAGTTAAGTCAGATGCAGTGAAAGCAACGGTACCGACAGAACAGGCAATTTTGATAAGAAGGTTTTTCATTAACTCGACATAATATATATAATAAAACTTATGTTAAATAAGTTATATTATAAATATTAACACATAAATACATATGTTTTTTGCCATAGTATTTTTCCTGGAATTAATTACTGTTTGTCCACCATTTTTATGATGTATGTAGTTGTCGTTAGAGTATGTAATTCATCCACTTAGCGTGACAAGTGACAAGCAGATGTGGTGTGTTTTGTACATTAATTTATCTGTTATTATCTGTTGGGAAGTAAGGTTCCTGCGCTCGTAGGTAAGGTGGACATTGGCACCCAAGCGATGTATTTAATAATAGCAGTGTATCAAATAGAATGCCTCTACCGCTGGCAATTATCCCAAGCTTCCGAAACACTACAGCTCTATCTGCGACACTGCGTTCTTGGGAGACGCACGCGCTCAAATCCATTGATAGGGCGGGAGCTGTTGTGTTCTGTCATCGTCACCCCGTTGGCACGTGCGGCATCTCGCTCTCTCGCCAATAGCCCTTTTCGGACACATTTTTTTTGTTCCCAAGAAATCCCCAATACACCGGCAATTCACACGAATACTTAACACACTATTACAAATGTCAATAAAATTGCGATATAAAGTTTACCTTCGGAGCGTCTAAGTCTGTTTTTGTAATAACACATTTGTTTTTCGTTTTTTTTTTTACAAAATGGTGTTCTCGCAAATTGTACCGTCTTACCAGATAATGTATAAAAACTGCACATATATATCATGAGTACTTTCTCCAGAATATCTACTTATATTCAGAGAAAAGATTTTTTGACATTGCCGATTGGGTACGCCGGCACTCCACAGAAACAAAATTTGCGTCTCCGATAAGTAATTTCGGCCCACTAAAAGTTAATTCTACATAATGGCATACTGTAGGAAGTCCACCATCAAAGGAAAAGGAAATAACCGTTTGTGCATATACTATCGCAAGTTACAGCCTAGCATTATAATAGTTTACCTCTGATAAATTTATAAGTCCCATATATGACACTGCAATGCACATTTGGTTAGACTCGGTGGAATTTATAAATATTTCCTATAAGCAATATATACATCTATATATATAAAAAATCAATGTACGTTTGTGTGTTTATCCTCGATGTTATCGAAAATTACTCTACCGGTTTCGCTGAAAATACCACAGTTTGTTTTTATTAGTGCCGGGAAGGTTTAGAAAGTAGTTTGAATGAAATCCAATATGTAAAATTGTCGCTATAACGTTTTAAAATTAGTATGAAAAGCATTGAAGCCGCCATGTTTTATTTAGGTTAGCCCATAGATATAACACTCGGGTAAGCCACAGATTGCATATTCAAAAGAATAAGTTTTTTTTGGGTGGAATATTTTAAAAATGAAAAACACGAGTAGGTACCTAGTTAAGAACTTTATGATTCAGATATGTTTTGAAAAAAAAAATAAGCGTTTGGATTGAAATAAAATATTCAAATGAATGTTTCTTTATTTTGAAGATAGTTACTTTCGCCGTCAAATCAATTATGGCACCCTAATGACAAGCAAGAATTCACAACTTCATAACTTTATCAAAAAAATAAAATATCTCGAGCAAGGCCGGGAACACATCAGCTAGTAACATATAAAAAAGTAAGTGTAAAATCAAATAAGTGTGTTTAAAAAATAAAAAAAATTCTTTCCCTTAAACTTTTTCAAATGTGACATTCAATAGTTTACCTCTGAGCCACGGGCATTGGGTCAAGGTTGCTTTATACCGGCTGACCAAACAAAAACTTAAACTGTGGATAGGTAGGGGACTCATCCACGGAGCATGTCCCAACAAAAACAGTACCAAATTTTCAAATACTGTTCCGTGGAATAAATATTTTTATTACATATTGCATAAAAATATGTTCTTTATTACAAATCTCAGATCTGACAAAAAAAAAATCGGCTCCCCTGTAATGTCGACTAATATTGACTTTTCTCCCTTTTTCAAACCAATACAGATACCTCCCACAATAACTGGACCATCAGCGTTTTCACGCAACTTTGTAAATACTGATTATAATTGAATTTATACTTTAAATCAACTGATTTTGGGTAACGACCTGGTGAACGGACTACGCGATATACTTCTCTACATTTTCAAAGAATGCTTATATACCAGTGATAAACAACCCGTGGCGCGCGGGCCGCATCCGGCCCGCGAGCTTTTTTGTTCGGCCCACTTGGCTAAATAAAATATCAAAAAAAATACGATTAAAAAGATTTAATGGTTTCTTTTTGTTTCGCAAAGGGATTTAGAGGCAAACTTTCCATAGTCTCTATTCAAAGTTTTGAATAAGGATCTCAAAATAAAAATGTGTGTTTTTTATTTTTTTATTAATTTTTTTTATTTTTTTAAAAAGAAAGACAAATATTCCCAGGTTACGAATAACCTGATAATATTTGAAAATCTCCTACCACCATCACAGTGAGCGGAAGATATTGCTTTTGTCGTAAATGGAGGACTTAGCCAGCCGAAGAATTGAACTCACGACGCCTGGGTGAGTCCCAAACGCGATGCCAACTCAGCCACGACATTCTTTAAAGGATAGAATTTTGTGGTTTGCAAGTTTTCAAATCTTGTTTCTAAAAAAACATTTAAGTACCCAACAGAAGAGATTTTAATATTTCTTATTTAATATCAATCTTTCACAGTTCCCGATTTGCCATTGTCGTTATATTGAACGTGTTCTGATCTGCTTAACAAAATACGAAAGATATCGCGAGAGACTTTTGTCCGTCTTTTTTAAATCAGACGCCCATAATTACAAGAAGTTTTTTCATGTTCTTTAATATTTTAGTATGATGCAAATCGACAGCATTTATTGGTTTTGCCTTGGAGATGGAAAAATTTCGCCTGTGGCTTTTTCTTTGTACGCAGTTCTATGATAAATGCATTATGTGGGTATCGTTTTAGTAGGTTATCGATCTGTAAAGTTAACTATGTCAAGGTGTATGTACCTTACCAACATAACATATTGAAAATGGATAATTGGCCCTCCGCTAAAAAGGTTGTCGACCACTGTTCTATGCGAATATTTCGTTGTATCGATTAAACAAATAAACGAATCTTAATTGCAAATTAAAAGTAGTCGTGGCCGCCAAATGCTGCCTCGCACGTAATAGAACACATTCTTTTTTTGTTTTCAGGTGGAACTTGATTTGGTGAATATTCGTATTAATAGTCGTTCAACTTGCAAATAAAGTTTCCGAAATAAGACAAAAATATAATGTTTGTGTCCAGATGTTGTAGATGTATAGCTCTTTGTGTTTATGACACAGATTCCAGGATAAAAAAAATATTTAAAAAATAAATCTATGTCATTGTTTGTTCGATTTTCATAACTCAATTTATCAATTTGTCTTATAATAATAATAATAATAAGAGTAAATTTCTATAGCGCAGTTTTGTGAAGGTTCACCTCAAGTGCGCTGTCTTATGCTTGGGTTACACGTAGCCAGCAACAAGGACAGTGTTAAGTAATAACTAAATCGCAGTCCTGAGAAAAGTGATAAATTCCATCCATACGTGCAATTAAGTAGAGGATGCGCGCGTAGCGGTGAGAATATATGCCGACTCGCCGACTTCACCGATAGTACTTGCGAACTCAAACGATTAAGTAGAAGGTGCGTATCCAAACGTCGATAGTACAAGGATAGCAGCCCCCACCTAACTACAAGAATGCGCGCGAACCGGGTGGAGAGGGATACTAACTGACTAACCATCACGCCGTTTCACCGCAGGGGTAGACAGAGAGGACGGATCGCCAAACAACTCGATCTTGGCATACACTTCTTGCTTCATTCACACCAAGAGGGATACTTAACGGAAAATAGAAAATATTCTAATTCAGTCAACTAAAATGCTGCTAACTGTAACATACCACTTAACGCACTGTCCAGGCGCGGAAAGTGACTTAGAATTAACTAAACGATTTAGTGTCCACTTATCACTGTCCTTGCTACTGGCTTCGTGTGACATAGTAATAACTACCATTCAAAGTTCACTTTTCTCCTTCGAAGATTTAACGACTCTTATGAAACTTTTCAAATTATCAACCTCAATACGTTAACACCATTTCACGGACGAGGCGTTAAGATTTAAAACATGTTATTGTATAGCATTTTCTTCGAGTGTTTTTTCACGACGTTATGTATTAGATTTTAGAGGGAACTGAATGGTTAATAAGTTTGGCACTAATTTGACGTCACATAGTAAAATCTAAAACTATCGTATATATCGTAGGTACCTACGTATTGACCAAGGGTTATTTTGCTTGTGGCAACAGGTCAGTTTTTTTTTTAAATCGCGAGCGCGCCTTGAGCTATTTAATTTCCACTTCATGTATAAATAAGAACGCAAAATTAATTTAAATAACATAGTAATTATATGTTGGTCAATGTATGTTGGTCAATCAATGTTATTGGTCAAATGTTATTTGTAAATTAAAGTCTTGGATCACTTAATAACGAAGCTCACGAGATTTGATCGGCCGTCGCTTGATTAGACATCGACCAATGCGTTGCAAACTATAAATACGTTCTCGATCGGGGAGTGCATGAGAAATATTTATGATTATATTTCGCGCAAAATGCACGTGCGGTGTATTGATCTACAGATTTTTGTCATATTCCGAATAACTGGCGTAATAATTTTTTTAACACTTTCGGAAACTTGTCGAGTCTTCAAAAATATTATTTAGCTCACCAGTAATGTGTACAATGTGCGTAATGTGCGTGATGTTTAAGAATATATGGTCGTACCGTTGAGAGCTTCATTTTTATTTTTATATCTATTTTCATGTATTTGACTTAAGTAATAAAAAAAGTATATTTTATAGAGAGTATGTAAGTGTAATGCATATTATTATAACACAAGTATAAAGTCACATTGTTCACAGTTTTCCTCACTACGGTTTCCTGTTCTGAGGCGACGTGCTCTTTTTTTTTATACCTGTAAAAATCCACTTATCTATCGTCTTTATAATGTTTGCAATAATAATAATAGGAGTTAATTTCTATTGCAAGTTCATCATCACTCAATTCTCTCAGCCATGTTTTGACTTTCGTTGAAGCCGAACTTTCCGTTATACGCGTGTTTTATGAGATTTTAACAAAGTTATTAGCGGTACAACTAACTACCTTTAGCATTTATTAGTACAATATGTGTTGGAAGACTTTTTGTTGTAAGCCCGTAGTTAAAAAAAAAATTGAATCCCACTACCGTCAGTATACCAAATTGACGTGTGTTCCGAGTCGTAATGTAGGATCTATTTGTATGATGTGCACTGTGCAGTGCCTCCTTCTCTCGGTCTTTTAGAGTTGACTATATTGTGCCGTGTGTTATAATGTACCATACTAATGAACGAATATGTTTGTTTCCATCTACAGGCAAATCCAGCAACAGCAAAGACAATGACGACAAGAAAGAAGACAACGAGCTGTGGTCGAACGTGGAGGCGCAGGCCGCCTTCCTGGGGCCCAACCTGTGGGACAAGACGCTGCCGTACGACGCTGATCTCAAGGTACAAGAAGTCAGTAATCAACACAACCATCTTTTTTCTCTGGCTTTGCGTGGTTGTTATGCCTCTTACCGCCACTTAGACGCTACTTTATTGTTGATTTGAGTTTATTAATTTCCGCCATTGACACACTTACATATCTGCGACTATTAAAGTTACTTGCCGTGCTGTGTGTTGAAATGGAAATTAGTTTTGTCTATAACGCCATCTCGTGTCTTGTCCGTATTGTATTTACATTAATTTATGATTTGAGCATAAACCTAGACGCTTTGGTCCAAAGAAGGAATTTTGGTATGTGTTGTGATTAATTCATCTTTTTACTTGTGCCATGAAATAATATTTAAGTAGATAAATACTAAAATATATTTACTAACAAAATTATTCATATTTATTAATATTGTGTCTTTTAGCATTGCGCTAATTTAACCATGTAAATCTCACTGGGTGAGACGTCTATAAAATGATGTTTATGTTTTATCTATATTTACCAAACTACGTACATAATATTATGTGAGTATTATAAGTCCTTTACTACATTAAAATTTAAATTAATCAAAATACGCCACGACACTTCCGCTAATATTCTAGTGTAGATAATAATAAAATAAAAATAACATAATTAATGCATTTTTTATCGAACATATTTTTATTGCACCACGTACCAAGCGTACAACTTTTATTTTGTTGTAATTTTTTAAGTTTATTTTAATATTTCATATATTTCTATGTAATGTAGTTATGGAACAGCAGTGGCGTGCAGTCCATAAAGGCTGAAAAGCTGTGCCTATCCTGTGAAAAACGATTACCAACGAGAAAATGTTATTTATTCGAACGATGTGAAATAATAATTAAATAAATATATTGAGAAACATTAATTTAATTTTTTTTTAATATAATCTTTTCTTTACTTCATAATCAATTTTCCAAAAGAGATTTCTTTGCCATTTTCAACCAGATATAACTGAAATGACTCTCGGTGGAATCATTTATTTGTGAAAATAAATGATTATGAAAATTAATGAAAACACCACCGGAAGCTACAGCCTACTTGATAAAGAGCAACGTACGCCACTGAAAAACAGTCACCATGCAAATGATTAAAATAATTGATTCCGATTTCTTTTTTCTTTTTTTTTTTAAATAATGCTGTACGCTTTTTTAAAAGTGTCGTGTGATGTAGTCAAATCCATTGTTTATTTTTAAAGGCTCGTATCAAAATAATCCCACGTTGTTTAATCATTGTATAAAGTAAGCGAGATAATCAGTGGCGGCTCGTGACTTTTAAGTGAGCTAGAGTGCTACGATATTATTTTTTGTCTGAAGATTTATCAGTTAGGTGGGGATATCTCCACCTACCTAAAAGAATCCTGAAAATTTTCACACAAAAAAATTGAAAAAAAAATGATAAAAAAACCTTTTCTGCTACGACACGATAAAGTTGTATTTTTCAATCTTAGCACTCTAGTTAACTAAGTCACGATCACTGCATCATTAGAAAACATTTATTTTTAGATGTATTCAGTAATTCATCCAATTGATTGTAATTTAATTTTACTGAACAATAATTTTTATGCATTTAGAAAATAGAAGTAGAGTTTTTATTGTAGTAAAAATTATATGTATATTTAATATTTACGTACATTTGTTTGCTTTGTGGTTTTATTATTTCGAGGGAAATATAGTTTTATAATTTATTTGCTATTGTTAAAACGTAATGAATAATACCTCCTATATTATCTCAGATCATACTTCTGTGATCTGTGTCCTATATGAATCATATCAATGTTTTTTTTTTTTTTTTCTATATGAATACCGCAGAAGAGTCTCAACTGCTCCCAACCGTCCGGAGCCAGTGAGACTATGGCATCCCCAATTGGGAATGTTGTGAGGCTGAAGGTAATGGGGAGGGAAGTAGAAGGTGAAGAGGAAGGTGGGGAAAATACCTGGCTATTCAGATCTGGTCACCAAACACGGCTTAAAGCCTTTTCAAGGAACGTTTCAATTCTGAATGGCGGTCTTTCACCAGGCCGATGCTGAGAGTATCTTCCACTGTGGAATGTGCGCAAATATAATATATATTATTTTTAAATGAATAATTGTGAAACAGCACAAATTAATTAAAGAAAATTTACTTGCGCACGCCGGGATTTAAACCTGCGACTTTCGGATTCGTAGTCGAGAGCCTTACCCCTAAACCATGGAGGCCGTCATGTAAAATATATATTCATTCGTCCATTTATAATCATTCGTCCATTTTTTACCACTAATGTTAAGAACTGATATAGGTACTTTAAAAAATATCAGTTATACTAATATAATACACCGATAATTACATTTTAAGAAAGTCTTCAAATAGTTTGTGCATTGTGTAACAATAATATAAATAAAATTATGTTGGAAAGGCAACTTTTTGAATAATAAATAATGTTAATATATCCACTGACGTTAGAAATAATAGACTTGCCTTAATGTGCCATTTAGACGGCTGGACGCAAAAGCCACGCGACATCCATTTACATCCACAGTCACTAGCGTTCACAGCAGTCCACATTTGTTTCGCGTGATTTTCACTGCGGTAAGCAAACTATACTACATTTATAAAAGAGTCAAAATAAATACTATAACAAAATATTGGGTTTTTATAAACAAGCAGAACCTTTTTACTCATTTGCTGTTTTACTTAAATTGACGGTACGCCAAGCTCGCCCCTCGACCCCATATTTTGGTTTCTCCCACTTGCGTTTTAGTGCATCTCTATACCTATCCGGATAAGTACATGAGTTCACAAACTTTTTTGTATGTCCAAGCAACGGTCGAAGATAATTTAAAAAAAAAATAATTATTTAATCATTTGTTCACCCGCTGATTGGTGTATGAGAGTTTAACTTCAATTTTGAAAAAAAAAAGTGTAATACGAATGATTAAATGTAGTAATCAATTCATGATCAAACCAACATGAAACACTTGAAATTTATATCTATTGTAATGAATGCTTTGTATTTTACTGAATATGAAACTTCTTGTGAAAATAATTTTGGACGTTTCCCGTCACAAAGAGTTATCAATATGATATAAACAATAAACATATTATTCAATTTGCATCTAATTAGTATACAGGAAAGAATTTTTCTACCCGACTACATATAATACTCAGAGACATTTTGGTGTATTAGAAGAGTGTTAAGATTGAAAAAAAACCGCATTATTGATGTTGTAGCCAAAAATAATTTATTTATTATTACTATTTTTTAAATGTTTGTATAAAGATTTTTAAGTTGGAGGATTCAATTAACCAAATTGAACCCCCTAGCAAAAATATTTTTAAACTACATTATTGATGTTGTAGCCAATTTTTTTATTTATTTTTTATTTAATTTTTTAAAAACCATAAAATCGTTTTCGGTTACAACAACATCAATAATGACTTTTTTACAATATTAGCACTCTAGCACAATAAAAATCACGAGCCGCCCCTGCTCACAGGTGACACATGCGTAAGTACGTATGTATATGCCATAAGCTCATTAGAATTATTACATTATTATTATTACACACTTTAAAAATATTATCAAGTCTAATACCGGCGTACAGTGGTTCCAAATACCCCAAGAGTTGGCAACAATTCACAACTTGGATTTACAAGAATAAAAATGATATATTTTTATTCGGTACCGGTATTAGTCGGTACTAGTATGTAAAAAAACAACAAAAAACTCTCTCATAAAGTATTATTATGTTTTCCTACTTTATTAACAAAAATACAAAATGGCTAAAAAATAAAATTAATACAATAATATTATGCAACACATATCTATACAAAAATAAACGTCGAGTAATGTTTTTTGTTGTATTGGTTAATATTCTGATGCATATGGTGAACAATTGAACAATAATTATCATCATCGCCAGACGAATCCAAAATAGTTTTTTTAAAATTTATTTCATTTTTATTAATTTTTAATATAATTTTGACATTTTAAGGTAAGGCATAAATATTTAAAAAAAATACACACATTTTTTTTTTCATTGTTCTCCTGTGTTGAGGCCAACTAGGTTTTGAACAAAGGGGTTTCAGCGACTTCAATATTTCAACTTGAAGGTTTGGGTAGGGTATTTCTAATAATTTTTATGACGTTGTTTTAAGAACACTAGTCAGTTCTTCTTCTGTTAATTCTTCAAGCCAAGTTTTGCTGGACTTAATGCAATTATTGATTGAATTACTTTGATACTATGTGGGAGTTTGTTGTATAATTTTACAGTTAAAAATTCATAGCTTCTTTGTCCAAAAGTAGTATTGCACTTAGTTATATATTTAGCTTGTCTAGCTGCTTTGCTCGGGTATTATGATCGTGAGGAGTCATAGCCATTGTGTCATTTTTAAGGTAAACTAGAACATTTTTGGCGAAGATTTTTTATATACTTGGAACGTCGAAATGTTTAATAATTTCTATTGTTGACGTCCTTATTCAGCTTCATTCAGCATCGATCTATTTTTACACGAAAGAAGATTTAAAGTGCAAAATATTCTGACAGAGTTCATTCTACCCAACTTTATTGCAATTAAAAGAAATGATTTTTTTAAATCGTCCAACTTTTGACATTCTGATTTTTTCAATTTGTCAAATAACCCCATTCGTCTGTGAACCAAATTTAAGTAATTTATAAAACATTTAAATCTTATGGAAAATTTTATTATTTAAAGCTACTTAAAGAAATGATATCAAATTATAATGGATACATATGGGCACCATTTTTTGTTTGTTTGATACTATAATAGTTCAACTACATTAAAATCTTTGCACAATTGAAGAGAATAGTCAACTATAGCCTAAAGTATTTGAGAACAGGTTGTAATCTTTTTACATGTAGGTATAGACGTTTAAACAAAAATACATCAAATATGTCATGTAAGCAAATGAAATAAATTAATAAAAAATATTTAGTACATACCCGACCGCACTGGGTTCACGTTGAAAAAAGTCAGTTCGCGTTTGTATCAAGTTACAACTCCTTAAGACCCAGCATTACCCTACAAGCGGCGACTGAAGATTGTTTGAAAATGAGATATGTTAATACGGAAGAGAGATGGGAACGCGCTAATATAAATAACGCTTACTGGGTAAGCGATCTTTTTAAAAATATTTAATAAAAGATGGCATATTTACAGTAGAGCAAAAATCTACAGACTACTGACTTAAGTAGCATTCAAAGAAACGTTGTGATTTTTTTAATACCTATAACGTGTTATTTATATTGCGATCTTTTTCTATCAAGGAATTAAATATAATTTTCTTTTCAACTAGACATCTAAGTAGAGATTATCTTAGAAAATAACATATACTTTTTTAGTGCATAAAAACTTTACGTTTTCAAGGTAAGTTTGCAATATGTACTTAGAAATTCGGAATGCGTAGGCTAAACTATTATATTGAACATATTGGTCGTTCACGCATGCGTTTTGACTGCTTGGCGCTCGCGAAGTGATTCTTTACTGAGGTGTTCGGGAAAGATGGCAAAGTGTTATCGAGTGTGGAATGAATGTGACATCTAAACATAGCAACAATACTTGCGGTCTCTGTCATTTCACATTTCTATTTATTGCCAACCTCCGCATACTGGTGGAACCAATGTACGGCCTATCAAGAACAATAATTATTAAATGTAGTTTAAATATCTACTTACCTTGTGTTTATCTTCTTACCTAATTAGGTTAGAGATAAATAATATGGTACGTTTAGTTAATCCTATAGAAAACAACACATATTATCAAAACAATACAGTCTTTCGTTTGGGTAGGAATGTAGTCGAAAAAATAATCATATGGGAAAAACCTCTACAAGTATAGAATTCCATCCAAAAAAATATATTATAAGAAATAAGCCCTTTTAATAAGCATAACATACTTAACAAAGTCACCTTGTTTTGAAAAATCGCAAACATCAGCACATAAAATTCGCAATTCCACGTGATCTCAGAGAAAGCATCTAGGGACATTAGTTTTGACACACCACATGATCTCATGGAAAGCATGTAGGGACATTAGTTAGTAATGTGACACCCCACACTATCTCAAGGAAAGCATGTAGGGATATTAGTTAGTAATTTGACACCCCACACTATCTCAAGGAAAGCATGTAGGGACATTAGTTAGAAAATTCACACCTCACATGATCTCAAGGAAAGCAAGTAGGGACATTAGTGAGTAAATTCGCACCCCCTTATGATTTAAGAAGTAAATATTATTTTTGTATGATTTATTGTTGTCGTTTGTGTTTTTATTTGTTTATTATTATTTTTAAATATTTTTGATTAAGATTCATGAAAATATCTGTGTTTTACGTTTTCTACATATGTTTTTTTAAATTTTTGTAACCTTAACTCTAAATAAATTTTGAATAACAAGCTCCCGTTAGACAAACTACAAAAAAGTAGTTTATCGAATCTTTTTGCATTGCATTTTTTCTTTTGTAAAATGTAAAAAAAAAAATTAAATTTAAAAAAAGATGTCATGTAGGGACATTAGTTGGTATATTCGCACCCCCATGATTTCAGCGAAAGCATGTAGGAACACAAGTTAATATAATAAATTCGCATCCCACATGATTTCAGAGAAACCATATAGGGACATTAGTTAGTAAATTCGTACCCAAAATGATTTCAGAGAAAGCATGTAGAGACATTAGTTAGTAAATTCACACCCCATATAATTTCAGAGTAAGCATGTGGGGACATTAGTAAGTAAATTCGCACCCCATATGATCGCAGAGAAATCATATGGGGACATTAATTAGGAAATTCGCACTCCACATGATTTCAGAAAAACCATGAAGGCACATTTGCTAGTAGATTCATGCACCCACTATGATCGCAGTGAAAGCATATAGGAATTTTCATTAGTTACTAAATTTCATTTTGTCACCTTATTAATAATTTACTTAAGTCCATTTATTTACCGTGTGAGATTTGAATACCACATTTTTGCATTTTTTTACAATACACACTCGTATTACTACCAAAACCTCAGTTTTGGATGAAAATTATAAATTGACGAAAAGTCGAATAAGTGAAAGAAATAATAAGATATTAAAAAAAAATGTATGAAAAAAAAGATCTTATGTTAGGGTAGCATTGCTTCGCTTTCAGTATATTTGCGGTTCATAACTTAGAAACATAGAATTCTTTATACTTAAAATAAAAGCTGGTTAAAATTGTATTATAACTGATTTTACTGAACAAAGTCTTCGAAAAGCTTGACCTTGGACGTAATAATTGATGATTGTGGTCGAGTGGAAGATATCGACTACTTAATGCTATTCGGTCATAAATATGTAATGTTAATGCTGGCGAAATCAACAAACGAAAAGATAATGCGAAAACGAAACGTAGTTTAGTTGATAGCGCGTTGGAAGCGCTAAATCACTTTAAGATAGCAGTAATCATAACAAAAACTTGCGTAACCCCGACGGTATTGATATAGAATACTATCTATTGGTTTGCTTGAACATTTTTTTTTATTTGAACACAATATAAAGAAGTATCGTAAAATCTTTCCTCACAAAGTTACTAACTAAAAGTCACCAAACCCACAATTTATTGAAAACGGAGATGTTCTCCATATTCAGCGTTATTTTCCTGCTTGTATGAGCAATTATTTTAACATGGCGCAAGTAAAATTTTTGGCGCCCCTGTCAAAAGAAAATTTTTAAACGTTAAATTACGACATACCAGAAAGGCAACATGGGGATTTCTATCCAGTTTTTTTGACGTCTAAAACATAGTTTATTATGTATTTTTGTAATAATATCTGTGCTATTTTCTATGTGAACTCATGAGTTACACCATTCAATAGTTACATTTACGTTTTGGATGATAATACCTTTACTTACTTACCCTTTATTTATTTAAATACGTGTAATGTGCAATACTTCTTGAACGAGTATATGATCATATTATTTAATATGCAGATCGTAAAATCAGGGCTGTGCCTGTATTATATTGTAAAGGGGCGACTTTTATATTACGTATAAGAAAGGGGTATTTTTAATCTATGCAGACACATTATTTTATATTTTGCCTTTATAAATACCAACATGGCTCGTGAGAGATTTTTATATGTGCCTACTAATTTTGTATGTAGATAGTAATGTAATTCCTTGTGTCCATCCAACAGGGACTTTAAAAATTAATCGTGTACTTTTATATTGCCCTAATACTGAAATATCATGCACCCGTTTCATAAATTTATTTTAGTACATAAAACAGGCAATATGCTCAACATGCATACATGAATGTTTACATTCCAATAATAATTAATAAGTACAATAAACAAACAACAACAATTGTTATCTCGGAAAAATGATACTAAAGAAATGAGAACGCAGTGAAAGATCGAAAACATATTATAAAGTAGATGTATAAACTAACTCATTATCGTCACCTGTGCTGATGGTACACTGTTTTGGTACTTAATAAAGAGCATCATCACATTAT
>JAHDVE020004607.1:0-37816 GCA_022606495.2 Halesus radiatus | reverse complement strand
AGGCTTCTTTTCTGGGCTGGTTAATTTTCTAGAGCTGTAGTTCGCAAAGTTTGCTGGCTATTTATTATGTCTGAACCTGCTTTTTAGATATCCTTTAATAATTTATTCAGTTTGATCTACGATTACACACATTTTAAATGACATAAGTAAAAACATACATATATTTAAAAAAAATTAAAACTGTAAATATACATGATGAAGGGCCAGGAGATAGATTCGTTGATTTGGTTTTTACCCGCTTTTCAGAACCTATGACTGCTTTGGGTGGAGTTCGAAATCTCACTTCGATTGACTTGCTGCCGACTCGCTAGAATGCATGGGAAGGACCAGGAGAATCGACGCCCTTTCTCATTGACAAAGGGTACTAAAGCTTTTTTGTTGATCGATCCAGGGTTATTCGAGGCGGCGTTGGTTCAATGGGTTTTGGGGAATACGAACTAGGCCCTGGCAACCTGAGTAGCTTGAATTTGGGGTTGGATATGCTTGTAAGATTTGTCGTGCTGGTGCGCTGGTAATAGCTATTATGACTTTGACTCGTTCTGGGTGGTGCTATGGTCAGTCCTTTCCTTTCGGACAGATTGGTTTATATTTATGTTTTGATACGATAGGAGTTTGGCGGAGGAGTTTCGAGTGCCTTTTGCTTTGGGAATTTAAGTTATCTTCTTCCGTATCCAAAACCTGGTGATCTCTGATCGAGAAGACTTGGAAGGTCATACAATTTCTGACATAGAGATATATTTTGTTTGCCTGCGAACCTCTAAGTCTTGGGAAATGAATAGAGTTGTTTGGAAGATGAGTTATTAATCTGTGATTTATTGGTCTCGTGGTACTCTAACATATTTTATGAAATGATCCTAATTTTTTATGGCTTCTTTTTGTTTATATATTTTTATTGATATTAAGTATATATTTTTTTGTCCTGAAATAATTATATTGTCCTATCAGCCTATTCTTGACTGCAAAAAAATATGCTAAGATTCAATTATTTCATTAAAAATAAAAAAGGTTAAATATTAAAATAATATATAATTCAATATTGCGAACTAAACAATCTGAAAATGGAGGAATCTCTACATGAATATTTGATTGAATACGGATCTGTTAAGCTTGCACTAGATCTCTAAAGAGGTGGGAAGATAGTCAGTCTCCAGATCCAAGGCTTGGATGTTATACTATAAACCAGCAAGTATCCCTGCAGCTTTTTAGCGAGTGGAAGCTATCTGATGTATCCGTGGGTTAACCGCATCCAAGACACCACGCATTAGTCAGTTTTTAAAGATGGATCGGGATTACCCCTACATGGTTTATACCCTAATACTCCTCGAACGATCTAAAAGCTTTCTGAAAATAAGTATTTGCTCAAACCAAAATCCTGTTTGAATAAATAGTTTCCAACCTTCACAGAAACTTTGATCTTTTCAGAAAACAGCTTGAAGATTGTTTTCAAAGCTAAACCTCTTGGGACCCATCAAAACATATACTGCTTTGGTTGGCATCCGTATCTGCAACTCGGAAGCCATAACCTCGCCATCGACTGCAATTTTATAACTGATATTACAGACTAACTAAATCTTCAAGAGTCCCTGCTTCCTGTCTGGCCCTTTGCTTCCAAATAGAGAACACACTCGATACATTCATAATAAAAGCTAGATTCCCTCTTTAGAAATGGCTCTCACTTTCGAATATAGCTAAAAAAGAACCCAAACAAGTGGGTGGAGATCAGGAGTGATCTGGGATTTTGGCAGATATACACCCCTGATACGAAGAGAATCGCGGTCGAGCCCATGTCCTGGACTGGAAATATATTCTAAATCATGAAAAATGGCATCTTACCTCTCGCGACTGAAGGTTATATGGAGATATCTGCAAATAATAAGTGATAATACATATTATAACCACAACAGTATGATGAACATTCGATATATACACATATATAAATATTGATGTTTTGCTTTTTAAAAATATATGAGGACATATAATTCTAGAAGTTCTGTAAAAACTGATTATTGTATTCATATAGTCCTCCCTCTCCTCTCGAGCACTCTACTTATCTGTTGTATTTTAATGTGGATCGACATTTTCCTTCCATTTGTAGATCCCAAAAAATCATGAGAATGAGAATATGATAAGATAAATTAAATTTACATTTTAGATAATATTCTTATTCTTTGTTAAAACTAAAATATATTTTAATTATTATTTATTAAATATTGAATGAAAAATAGATTGTTTAAAATGTTGTATGTAATCTGCTTATTAAGATTAGTCCTATATTTTGTAAGCCTTATAAAAAAATAATCATCTATCTATTATAAATCCATACTCCTTCAATTTTATTTAAATATTTTGATTCCTATCTACAATTATTTTTAATTAGTTTTGGATTTGTTAATGAATCAACTTGAACATAAATCTCCTAAAAAAATGATGTTAAAAATAGTTTGTTAATATTATTTATATATATATAATTAATATCTAAACATATCTACAATATTACATGTTACACAATAGGCCAGTCCTTCTCTTCATCACTGCTTTAGCAATTGCTAGTGCTTTCACATATTTTGCCTCGGCGACCGTCGAACACACTAATCAGAATCTCACTGATCTCAAGTGTGTCGGGAGGTCCACGATGATAGCCAGGGCTCAAGGGTGGGTTGACAAACATGTGCCATACAGTCAAACAGGAAGTTATGATGGATATAGAACTGACTGTTCTGGATACGTATCGATGGCCTGGGAGCTCTCTAAGCCTGGACTGACCACCTCGACCATGCACACTGTAGCTACTAACATCGCAAAGGATGCCCTACAAATCGGAGATGCATTGAACTGCGACAGCGAACACATCGTGCTGTTCGGAGGCTGGACTGACTCTTCAAAGACTCATTACACTGCTTACGAAGAAACCAACCCAAAAGAAGGAACAGTCAAGCGAGTCACACCATACCCTTACTGGTCCTCTACCTCCTGTTTCCACCCCATTCGATATAACAATGTTTGCTGATGGGAGGAAGGACAAGATGATTAAGATTTATGTATTTTGTGTGTTTTTGGACTCTCGTTCAGATTAAAATGAATAAAATTGGCTAACCATCGATCGAGATGAATTATCGAGCTAAATGACTTCCTCATAAGAGAAATAAATAATAATTGTAATAAAAAATATAACTATAGAAATTGATTTATAATACATTATATAATATCTATTCCCATAATATATGATGTAGATATTTAGTTGGTATTTTATCTTTTGGGTGATTGGATGTTCATTTGACAACATTATTTTAATGATAGGTTGATTATATATATATTCTATTTTATACAATGTTAAAAGTGTTTATGAATATATTAGATATTCCTGAATTCAAAAGTCATTTCATCATGCATTTTTTTGTAATTTGTAATCACTTTTTAATATTGCTATTATTTTTTTTTTATTCCAAAGAGGTCATCTAAGTCTGCATGATTTAGTATGCATTCCTTTAACAAAAACTTACATCAGCTATCGAAGTTCTGTTGGTACAAAGACTTCGTTCGAAGTTTATATATAGTGAAAAGAAGTCCAATGATATTGAAGGTTTTTGAAAAAATATAATAACAATAAAAAACTATCTCAAATTGCGAAAAATAAATATAAAGAAACATATAATGATTATTTGAGAGAAAAAAAAAAAAAATTACAATTAGATTTCCAATAGGAAGCATTTAGCCGATGAACGAAATACATTATGAGAACAAGAAAGGGAAACAACAGATAAACTCGATTCATAATATCTAATCATTTTAGTCTGAACCCACAGATCTTATTCTAATTACTACGTATTTTGTTCTTTGAAATGTTTACGATATGTTGCAATACTTCGCATTAATCCTCATCAATTTCCTGCATCATTTGATTGCAAAGAGTAGACTTAGGGAATTTCTACTCGTCGAGAATATTGACGAGTTCCAAAATCTTGGCTTGTGGAGTTGCAATTGCCACCTTACATTCAACTTTCAGTAACATCTAGTTTAAAATTTAATACATAGTTTTTTTTATATAAACAAAAGGAATATTTTATTTATTATTCAAAAAAATTACATTTTTCTTATTTTTCATTTGGGCGATTTCCGGTCTTTCGATACAGTCTATCGACTGTGATTAGAAGTATTTTTGGTACATGCCAATGTGGGCCCAGATGAAGGGTAGAATTGCCTAGACGTATCCACCGCTTTCGATCCTCCCTCCCATTAGCCTGCCATATTTTACACTTTCAAGTTGGGCCTCCTCAGTTGTGAAACCCAGCAACTCGCAGAAGAGGTCCGAGACGAAGGCCTTGGCAAAGGACGGGTTATTAGCGTTCTTAAACTGGCAAAATGTCATAAAAAAAGGCTTGCCTTCCAACTGGTTCAAGAGAACGTCAGGACAGAGCATGTTTTTCATGGGGAAGTTCTCTTACATATACAAGAGAGTCTCGAGGGCCACTGCGATGTCACAGAAAAACTTATTCGTGAAGCTTTTAAATCGGTTGATAACGTAGAGGGGATTGACTAGAGGAACATTAGCATCCAACTCGAATTCAATATAAGTATCCCGTTTTTGCGCACTGATAACTTTGTTAAAATCGAAAAAAACTCCGAACATGCTTTTTTCCGCATTCTGTTGCAATGTGTCTTCATCAATAAATATCTGAAACAACAAAATTTATGAAAGAAATAACAGGTTGGATAAATATTGTATTTTGTGAGTGTGTGTGTGTTTACATCGCATATTTGGTAGGATTTATACGGATTTATGCAGCGATTTATTACTTTCACAACGTAGATCTGTTTCTTGTTTTGTTTCGCTTGTTGTTTCTGAATGAGCTTTGTTTTCATTGCTGATATTTTGAGCATTTTAATCAGATAAATTGATAAAAAAATAATTCTTAAGGGTATTTGATTATATATTTTTTAAATAGATTATTCAATAGTTTTTTTATAATTAAAGTTAATCTTATTTTTTTACGAATATGTATGCGTGTATATATATTTTGTATTTTGTTTTATTTTTTTGTTCATTAAGTTGTTGATTTGTATTATATTTTATCTTTTACATTAAATGGTTAAAGCAATCTAGAGAATAGGATGTATCTCTTCATTTTTTTATAAAACAATAGCAATGTATCGAATAATAATAATAATTTACTATCTCTCAAATTATTTCGAAAGGTTCAAATATACATATATATATATAGTGTCTATGAATTTCCCCTTTATAGATAGGAACTTGAAAGTTTAATAGTTTATTGACATGCGTAATAGTTTTGATATGGTTTTTGTACGCTAGAACAATAACTTATCTACGATAAAATTTAGTTCGAATTATGAATTCATAAATTAAATTAATGTCATTGTATAATAATAATAATATTTTTCTTACTAACTTGTTTTAAAGTAACTAATCACTGTCTTTCATCCAAACAAATCTCGTTTAAAAAAAATATGATGAGCAAAATATTGGTTTTTTCTATTGCTACATGTCTATATATATTCTGTTGTCATTATACATATCTCATACGACGTCATCATCTTATTGATTGCCTATTTCCTAAACCTCGGCCATCTGATCTGTTGGCTATTCCTGGCCATAGTAGCGTTCTCTCTACTGCTGCGCAATTCGACTAATGCTGCTACTATTGCTTAAGTTTGTAGTTTTCCGGAGAACACTCGTCAAGGCTTGTTCGAGGTTCTCTAAAGTCAGAATAATAGGAGACTTCTTCAAATAGGTGTTCTATATTATGGATGTATATAATCAATAAGTTTGATATTTGTATTTGATTATGCAATTTACCTGTTTGTTTTGAGTGCTTACAATATTCTTGACTCTTATTACCATTTTTTCCAGTTCCGCCCGATAATAAACACAGTCTTGTTCTAGTCTGATTGTCCTAATGCTCTGCTGTTCGGACTCTCGTTCAAAGCTCTCAATTCTCTTTTTCACACTCTCGTTAAGGACTTGTTCTTCTCGGACAGGGCTGCTTCTCAAGTCTACAATCTCTTATTTTACCGGTTCTATGCGGGGAATATTGAACTGCTGGTTCACCAACGCCAGACTGGTGCGGCAGCACTCGTACTCCTGGACTATCGGGTTCAGAGGGAGAATAAAATGTTTTCTGCCTTAAGGGCACTCCAGTGCTAAGTATGAGTAAAGTAAGTTATTAAGTGAATTGGGCAGGGTATCGTGCTCCTTGAACCCTGTAGAGAGATTGCTGCATGTGACAACCTCAATTCGATACTTATCGTCAAATATCATCGACACATATCGAATTTTGTCCTTCGGCTTCGATTTGACAGCCGGTATTACCTTGAGCTTTTTCGGAGAGCCTGCTTCCTCTTTGCGATCGAAGTCCTGGATGAGATTTTCGAAAGCCGATTAAATTGTTGTTTATCCAGAGTTGCAGTTATAAGATTTGTCTAATTCGGGCGACTACCCAAACCTTATTTTATAAGCATACATTTCAAACTGCATCTCTGAATTTCCAGCTTTAAGCAGGGCGATTCGGGACTTGAGCTCAGTTAATATGGATATCAAAACAGACTTTTTTGAGGTTTCTAAACAAAAACATAACATATAAATATATTTTATTTTATTTTATCGAATGAAATGTGTTACTTTTGTTTCCCAACAATATGATGCTATCGGTGTCGCTACGAGATTCATATTGGTCGAGGTTTAATTCCTCCACCACTGCATTCACGACCTCAGACGGCTCATGTGTGATTGTATCAACATTATATTTTAAACATCCTAACGACTTCGAAAACGCTGTTTTTGTTTGTTTTGCCATCTTCAGAGTCTTTCCATTAAATTATAGAAATGGACTTGTGTAGTGCTTTTTGGTTTTTATAATGACATGGTAGAAGTTTTATTTCTCCTTCTTTTTTTCTTCATAGGCCGGGCTCAACAACAGTGAAGAGCTTTTATTAATAGTCTGCTGTTGTTCTGACTGTCTTCGCTCGAGTTGTCTACAATTCATCTCGAGACTTTGTTTTTGTGCAACTATCGTGTTATATTTGCTTTTGAGCTCTTTAAACGATTTCTCAAGTCTTTTGTACTCTTCATTGTTCGTGTCATCGAGCTCTAGTTTGTTTTTTACTGCGCCTTTCCCTTCTGTAAGTCGGGATATCTCGGCTTCTAATTTATGGATTTGGCTGTTTAGTTTCTGGTTCTCTGTTTTGAGGATGTTAACCTCCCCTGAACTTGGGGAGGCTGAGTGTACTGATGTCTTGGGTTGCATTTCGGGTGCTTTCTTCGATGGAGAATTCGTGCCCTGCTTTTTGAAGCTTTCTAACCTTTACTCGAGCTTGGCGACTTGGGATTAATATTTCTGGGTTTGTTATGCAAAATTGGTTCTTTCCGTCTCTAAAGCTTTGGACACGCTGATTACTTATTATTTAAATTCCTATATTTTGATCTTCTCGGCATCTAATTTTGAGTTCAATCGTTGATTTTATTCCTATAATTTGATAAATATAACAATAATTACTATTAACATATATTTATATGCACCTTTTATAGATTCAGCTTAGTTTCGAGTCCTTTGTTCTTTTATTAGAGTGCGTTGACCTTGGCCGTGACATCGGCGCTGCCATTCGTGTATTTTGACAGAGATTCGTTTAGCTCCGATACGAGTTTCTGCATTAATATACATATGTTTAATTGGTTAAGTTATGTTTTTGCATGATACATTTTTGGAGTCCATCTCCTTATCGAAATCTGCCACCTTGTTTTTATATTGGACGAGGTCTCGCTCTTTTTTGATGGATTCCTCCCTGAGCTTCTTGATGAGATCTTCTTTGGTCTTGGAGTCGTTTTCCAAGAAGTCTTCGAGTTCCTTTGAACTTTTCTTGAACCTAGGGTATTTTAAATATATTTCCAAATAGTTTGGTCATGCTTCAGAATATAAGTTACTCTTCGAGATCTTGTAGTAGCTTCTGGTTCTCTGATTTCAGCTCTTCCAATGTTTTGTTGTCGTCTGACATTCTCTCTTAATATAATATATATGTATAGGTATATTATCAAAATATTTCAATTTAATTATTTAGTCAAATGATAAGCAGACCCAACAATACGAGAGAAAATATGCAATATGGAGGCACTAAAAAAAATATATATACTTTTTTCTTAATCAATAAATATTTGATTAGAAATAAAAAATATGATTTATCTGTAGACAATAATAACATTTGAGAAAATAATATATATATTTGAATCAAAATTGCTTTTATTGCAATCCAATAAAAGCAACATTCAGGGTATTCTGCTTAAAATGTTTTTTATGTAGTCTCGCGATTCCCCTTTTCTGATCGCATCCTTAGCTTCCACCAAAGCTTTCTGCGTAAAGCTGTTATCGGACAGTCGGTTGTAGATGTCGCTGTCGATCTTCTGGATATTATTCATGTTTTTCTCAATATGATTAATCTGCGACTCGTACAGCCGCATCAGCTCCTGCTGCCTGACGATTACTGTCTACAGGTCTTTGATTTTTTTCTACTGTTGCAACAGGTTAGATTGGCTGGAAATAGTCGTGTAATAATGAGGCTTTTTGATTGGGTTGTTGGTGGCTTGGAGGGTCGATGGATTGAGATTAGGGATGTTAGATGACGGCGAGAGTCGGTTAAGTTCCTTTTTAAGTTCGAAGTTTGTGCGCCGCAAGTCGTGCAATCGATCCGCTTCAGTATCTTTGCCGTAGAATTCTGCGGACTTTTCAAACGGGTTGGTTAACATTTGTCAGTTGAATCAATAACAAATAAAGAATTCAATAAAAATACTTTAAAATATTTTTTTTTAAATATTTATGTGAATTATCTCATCGTCGATATCAAGTATAGTAAAATCCTTTATATTAAAACGAACGAGAAAAAATGGGGGAAAATATCCAAAAATTTATTTGAGTCTTCGGATTTAACTTGTTATCATACTTTTTTGGTCGCTGAACTGTTAATCAAAACAACTAAGTAATTATTTTCATACGTTATCGTCTATATTTTGCTTAGGCATTTCTTTGTTTGATTGGCTATATTTTCATTATTTTTGTACTTAATCCTCAATATAGTGGCTAAATTATATACAAAATAATTTTCAGGAGTTTATCATATTTCCCTATTTTTTACATAACAAGTAATCTTTAATTTTACCAACTCCGATGACTGATCAAGTTGAGCCACACATTTTGAAGCGCTACTAGATTGTTCGAAAAGTAGGAAGCGGAGCCTATGGCCACGTCTGGAAAGTCGTCGACAAAGTAACCAAGGAAACCCTTGCCTTGAAGAAGATCTTCGATGCATTCCAGCACTCCACCGACGCCCAACGCACCTACCGATAAATTGTCTTCCTCCAGAAACTACGCCATACAAATATAATTAAACTCGTCAACGTGATGAAGGCAGACAACGACAAAGATATTTATTTGGTCTTCTAGTACATGGAGATAGACCTTCACAACGTTATTCGCGAGGGCATCCTCAAAGACAAACATAAACAGTACATTGTACACCAAATAGCAAAGGCCATGAAATATCTACACACAGCCGAACTGCTACATCGTGACCTGAAGCCTTCGAACGTTCTGCTTAATTCGGACTGTCTGGTCAAGCTATGCGACTTCGGACTGGTGAGATCAGTCTCGACGCAGAATAATCACAGTCGAGACTAAGCCGTAATGACCGAGTATGTGGCTACTCGATGGTATCGGGCTCCCGAAATCTTGATGGGATCCAAAACTTATCTAAAAGGTGTTGACATTTGGAGCTTTGGCTGTCTGATTGCAGAGATGGTCAAAGGAAAACCTCTTTTCAATGGTACGAGCACATATAATCAAATCGAGAAGATCTTGTCCTGGACAGGGCTGCCATCAAAGCAAGATATCGCTGCCTTAGACACTGAATTCGCCTGGGGGATGATGGAGAATTTTCGAGGTGCCAAAGCCAAGTCAGTGCGAGAGCACCTCCCAGACGCTGATGAGCTCGTCCTTGATCTAATCTCAAAGATGATCCAGTTCAATCCCAGCAAACGCATAACCATCTAACAAGTTTTAGCACATCCTTATCTCTAGGAGTTTCACAATTTATAATCAGAAATATCGTCTGACAGAGTTATTTTGCCAGACACCGACGATAATGTTCGCCTGAGTCTCAAAGCCTATAGAGAGTTGATATATAAAGAGTTGCAAAAATTAAGAAAGGCGGATCGGGAATCTGATTTTGAGGAAGTTAAATGTCAGTTGTTTCCGATAGCAGAGAAAAAGAAAAGCGTCAACGCCAAACACACTTAGGAAGAGGAGAGCCCAGTCAAGCTCCCCGCCAAAACTGTCCTCTTCGAGAAGCGTCGACTCAAGCCGATGACTCCGGGCAAACAACAGCGACTCCCCCCTCCCTCAATCCATACAGCGACTTAAATAATGAACATTGTTGCCATAAAGTCAAAAACATAGGCTAGTGGACAACTTCAGAAGGCAAGACAAAAATATCTAAGCATGTACTCGAGCAAAAAGGGAAGTGTGGCAAAGAACGAAGATTCGGGGTTAGAAATGCCTTTTAGCTTAGATAAGAAGCGAAAGAGTATTTCTATTTATTCAAATTCAAAGAAGACACCAGCTTTGGTAACGAAGTATTTGAACAAAACAAAGACTGAGTTTTGAATAACCACATATTAATTGTGTAACTTAATAATAGCAAAAAAACCAACGACGTTGTTATTTTTTCTTATTTCAGGATGAAATAAAGTTTGAACTCATAATATCTTCTTTATTAATTTTTTATTACAGTTTCGTATATTTATTAAACAATAGAATTATGATTTGTACATTAGACAATAACAATAATAACATGGATATGCAATTCATGATGATTATTATTGATTTATCACTACTATCTATCGTGTTTCATTGTTATTGATCGTTTCAACTTTTTTTCGACCAGACGGTGTTGGATGGAAGTGTTGATGATGGATATCACGAAATATCCGATCATAGAAATCAGAAAGATATCCCACACTTTTGCGAACATAGGCTTATTCTCCTGAAAGCTTTCGGGGGCGAACAGGAGTTTTTTCTGTTTGTCCAGACTGTCAAGCAATTTATTCTCCAATGAAGGGAACCAGTTTTGAATGTGAGTCAATATCACTTCGACGGTTTATTTCCGGAAGAGGGTGATCACAAACAACATTTGGATATGCACCTTAATGATGGCTTTGCCGATGAAGGTGGCTGTGAAGAAGGTACGGAAAGGGATCTTGAAATGCCCGCATGTGATGCCTGCGAGATCAAAGAGTGGGTTCGGGATGGAGGCACACAACAGTACCGTGATAAACCCATATTTCTGGAGCCTCTCGTAGATGAGCAGTTTGGCCCTATCCATCAAGCTCATTTCTTTTTTATCTTTATGTTGCAATTACTCGATTTATTTTAATTATCCAATCTACTCTTAGGCCTCCTTGACTTCCAGTTCCATCTCAACGAGCTATTCTTTCGATACTTTTTTCGATAGAACTGGAGTTTTGGCATTGATTTATTTGAGAGCTTTGGCTTATTACTCGATCTCCAATTACTTGAGCTGGTCCGCGACCTCTGCAGCGTGCCTCGCAATAAAATATGGAGGTAGCTCTCCTAACGCAGTACCGAAACCCCATAAGAACGCCTCTAATTGTACGGCCACCAAAATAGTGACAAATGATATTTCAGATGTTTTCACGCCTACACTATGTATACATATATATTAATAAATAAGTTGAACAAAAAATAATTTGGGGATACATTCTTGAAAATGATCGAAGCTCCAGCGACTGGGAAGCATTTCAGGCACATAGCCGCACTCCGTAGCGGTCATTGCAACCTTTGCAATATGAGGGCCCAGGTACAAGACAAAAGTATGCAAGCCAGTTCCGAGACCGATGGAAGAAGCTACTCCGAGAAGGATCCAATAGCAACAGAAATACCCGAACTCTCTGAGGGTATAGAGTTATTGGAAGAGGTACGTGGAAGTGACTGTGGCAGACAGCAAAAGTAGAACGTACCAATACCTTATGGAGAGATGTAAAAGTTCCTGTATTTTGACCACTAGTACTTCTCCGAGAGTCTTAACTGCTAGGATAGGATGTTTGAATAGAGTCACGTCTGTTGGATTAATATGCTTGCTCATATTGAGACGACTTTTTATAATATATATATGTGTATATCTATATGAATATCTTGTTGGTTGATTTATATAATTATATTTTTTTCTTATTATTTTTTGTTTCCTAACTTTTGGTGTGTGGAAACACTACACGTTGGAAAAAAATAATTGTTTGTTTATTTATTTTTTGGTGAATGAAACCTACAGATTACTGAATGTGGAAAATGAGAATGCATTATTCATTCAATAATGTTTTTTTTTGTTCATTCAATCTATTAATTTTAAAATTTTGTAATATTTAAAAAAAAATCATTAGCAAAAAAAACAATTTATTAAACAAAAAAAATAAGAAAGTACAACTTGCCACTAATGAATTATAATAGTTATAATGTTGTTGAGGAAAGCATTTCACAATATTACATATTTTTTTGTTAATGGTGTGTATATGGGTTTTTTGGGAAAAGTACTATAAAAAAAATCATTGTATCATTGGGCTTGTTTACATATTTAAAAATAAAACTAGTAAGGTTATATACACACTGAGATAATATTTATATTTTCTTTATATTGAATGGATAACGATTGAAATGGTACCATTCATTTATAGCTTGATATTTTGTTTTTAAAAAATATTGAATTTTTTGTTTTTTACTTTCAGTCAACTTATGAAAATCAATATTAATATATTTTCTAAAACAGATGATCAATAATTATTTAAAAAAAAATAACCATTATCATTATCGACGTAATAACAACAAGATATATATGTTTTTTTGCTTTATAAATAATATATATAATTTATATAAAAATTAATATATATAAATATATTGGCTATTTACCATTAATTTAAATATTAATTTAGAACCACTCATCAATCATCTAATGGACAAGAAACAATGCCCTCAACAACAACCACTTAAACTTTAAGACAAATTGTTGATTCACCACTCTATTCAAAAACCTCAGCCTCACATTCTCCACTAATAGTTACAATAATCCCTCCATCCACTGCCCTTGTATCCGTTCCCAGGGCACCCCGAACAGTCTCGTTACTCTTTTCATGAGTTTAACAATTAGACACTCAATAATTCCAACACTCCTCGCAACCTCAATGCAGGAAACTTATACTGTCCTGAAGAATATCCCAGTGATCGACCGGTCAGTATGGCCGATTATATTGGAGGCCAACTTGAGAACCCCTACCAGAATTAAGCCATTTGTCAGTTTTTTTTAGATCAACAAAATTTCCAATTGATTTAGCAGCTGTGTGGAATACCACTGAAGCTCCTATTGCAACTAGCTTCGCAGCGAAATGCACAAAATTTAGGAATTCAAGGACATCCAGCACCGCTGTTGAACCCAGATATTCGATGGGGGGAACAAGGACCATTCGTTAAAATATAGGAACAAGAACAGAAAGTGGAACCAGGTTATGAGACATTTAACATGCAACTATAGTTTATTCAGAAAATGGGTAGGCATCAGAACGCAAACCAAATATCGAGCAGATACGACCGCAACTTGGAACTATCAACGGATAGAGAGGGATTACGCCACAGAGCCAGGCCCACAAATACTCAAACTATTAACATTGGTGATTTGTAGAAATCACTAATTCCCGAACCCAATTCAAACAGAATTATCAACACAACGCCATCCCTCGGAGGAATCAGTCGAGAAGAGAGGCGAAGGAAGATCAATCTGTATCTCGAAAAGCGAAAGAAAAGGTCATATACGAAGAAGATCGCGTACGACTGCCGCAAGAAGGTGGCAGACCAAAGGATCAGAGTGAAAGGGAGGTTCGTGACTAGGGAGCAAGCCCTGGCTTTGCTATAGTTGGAAGATAGAGGATAGTCGGTAGAATAGATTAAGCTAATGTTGTTTGAACAAAACAAACTTCTCAAAGAAATCAAGATTAGTTGAAGAATTACTGTTTTTTTCTTAATCGATATAAAAAAACTCTTCTCATTATTTACCACTATTAAATTTCAATATATGCTTAAGTGTAGAGATATTTAAAAATATTATTATGTATGGATTACTAAGAAAATAATAATAAGAGTGGGTAAGTAATATTTGCCAACAACACAATAATAAATTATGTCAAAGATAGAATATAAATAGGGTGGGTCATAGTGTTGATAAAAGTAATGGTTAACAGAACAATAGTTCCGAATTATATTGAACTCCAGTTCAATCAGTGAACTTTAATGATGGGTGACTTCGATATACAGATGTGAACAATAAGAAAGATATATAATATCGATATTCTGATGAACTTTAGGCAGAAGGACAAACATCCGAAGAGAGAGCCGTGTTTAAGGATACAGACTATGTTTTAATACAGAGATATATGCACTAAATCTAAAAAGCACTGCTCTCGATAATGTCGACATTAGGATTGTTGAGAGAGAGGAGGCTTTCAGATAATATTAATTATTTTTAAAAATTAAAAAGAGTATAATTAATTTAAAATACTCAGATCATTATTATTATTAAAAATAGAATAATTGAATATTAAATACGAAAATCGATTTTGTGTTTTCAACAGAACATCGTTTTTTTTTTTCCTTTTTTTATTATTATACTGGTAGATGTATAATTTATAAATCAATCTTAACTGAACGACTTTTAAAAAATATTCTCGATACGATAATATTAAAAAAAATAAAAAACACTATTATTTGTTTCCCTTACATTTTTACTTGATTTTAAGTTAAAAATATATTAATAAAAAAATATAAATAAAAACTATTTAGCTTTTTTTATTTGTTCTTTCAATTTTATACATTTATATATAAATATTTATGAAAAAAAGTTCTCAACCAAAGTCCCCGTACAAAGCAGCGCCGCTTCAAGCATTTTCCCTAGAGACGGATGACAAGATGCTCTTCTTAAGTAAAACAGTAGAAAGCAGCACCTTCAAGCAGAATCCAAAGCGGAGCCACCCAATAATCAGAGACCTCGATTGTTAGATCCTCAAGTAGTCCAAGCCCACCAGATAATCCAGCTCCAACGCCCGCCACGCCTTGCTCGACGGGTCCAACAAACAGCTAGCCAGCAAAAATACACTAATATAGTCCTCGTTGAAATACGCAAATAGCGATGTTCTGAACCCCAACAGTAGCACTACCAAAGTTAGCGTAATCCAGCAGTTAATAAAATAATAATTAGAGAACCAGGAGAAAAAGCGGTAAAGGAGGTAGAGGTCTTTGGTGGCAGGCCTGACGGAAGAGATACGTGCATTTGTGGGCGAAAGTCTGGGAGAAATGAAGCAGAGTCTCGCAGAGGTGTGGGAAAGGATAGAGAACGACAAGCTCAGCAGTCTAAAGGTTGCGGAAGGGATGATAGAGTCGCTGTCCGAGCGAATTGAAGAGACTCGGAGCAGCACGCGAGAACAAGTCCGTCGATAAGGAGAATAAAATCTGCAATCTATGAAAATGATGCTGCACTAATCTAACAGAGCTTCGGCCAAAAACCGAAAAATATACGACGCAGAAATTCTAAAGTACAACGAAGACTTTATGGAGATACAAACCTTCAGACAAGAATGCCTCCTCAGGCTGAGCGGACTCGAGACTAAAGTCAGCCAGCTGACAGACGCGCAGAGCAGTCACGCAATCAGTCTTTAAAACTTGAAGATCAACTGCGAAAACGAGGCAGCGAAATCCGGACTCACCTGCAATCGCCTGAACAACCTTATTGAAGAAGTTAGCTAAGAGATGTGCAAGATGAAAAAGAATCTAGAAAGCAAAGCCAAGGGAATACTCAGTAAGAATGATGGAGAGTTCAGGGATCTGAAGATTAAAGTAAGTAAATTGTCAGAGCAAGTGGGAGAGTCCTTCGGTTTGATGGAGAGGATGAATGGAATTGTCGAGAAATAGCGGATATCGGCGTTGCAAAACTGGAACTAACTAAACTCTAAATTGGAATCAACTTCCTTATTGATTCTCGAAAACACAAAATAGATTCAAACAGTGGAACAGATCACTGAGAAAATGATTGACTGCTATAATGACAATTTTGCAGCCATCGAAACCAACAGGCAAGATATGGAGTCATTATTTTCTGAATAATTTAAGCTTCTTCAGGGACTCGTTAAAAGGGAACTAGAGTCACAAAGAGAGGCCAGAACATTTGCCCAAGTCGAAGCAACGATTGTGACGTTCAATTAAATTATCCAATGTAGCAGAGGTCAGATGAATGAGATGTAAAATAAACAGAGATAAATTTTGGAAAATTTAAACTGCCTGAAAAACTCAAGAATTCAAAATTAATAGAGCGGCAAAAATATAAGAAATCTAGGTTTGGAAGATGCAGATTTTTCAAATTCCGACAGTTCCCAATAGCTCCTTACCTCTTAATCTGCCAACAGTTTCCAAGCAAAGTATTAAACTCAAAGGTAGAAAACAAACTGAAAACAGTCTTATTTTTTCCTAAAGAAATCACCCCCCATTTTATCATCGATTTTGATAATTTAACACTCGCTTATTTTTCAAGTTTTTTTTTTTTAGCTAACACAATCGGATATGTTATTGTATATACTATATTTTTCGCATAAACTTAATAAAATAAAAGAGCTAATAAAAAATGTCGACTAAGGAATACATAAAAATAAATCGAGTGATGTTTAAATCGTTTTTTATTAATAAAAGAGAGTATGTTATGTAACATAAGAGATATGGGTCAACTACTCATGATAAAAAAATGGATGATGTGGTTTTTCCAAGACATTTGGTAAGAATTGCAACAGGAAACGAGATTAGTAAAAGACTCGGAATAAAAGCAGTCGATCCAAAAAAATAATTTTTATTAAATCTACAAAATAATATAAATATCATAGGAACACCAAAAAAATATTTAAAAAAACATTAAATTAAAAAACCATATTTTAATCTTATAAAAGATCGTTATTTATTTATTCAGCAGATCTTGTTTTATTTTAATAAAAAATTACTGAATCTAGTTTATATTGATTGATATGATACATAATGAATATATAGATATTTATTTATTTTATACATTAAAGCTGCAGAACAAAGGTATCTTTAAAAAAAAATTAATCTTCTTTGAAATATAAATATTTTTTTATTTAATAGAATTATATAATATTATTCAATAATATACAAGCAACATATATTTTTCCCAGAATAACCATCCCAGAAACTATGATCAAAATATTAATAGTATTAGTCGCAATCATCTTTTCAGGCATACAGAGCAGGCATATTGCTCATACCTAAAGCATTGGATCGGGAAATTGGTGCTCCATTTATTGTAACGGAGTGTACGTCAACAAAAAAGTCACAGGGACCATCAAGCAATTCTATCAGCCCACCTATGACCAGGTAAACTCAGTCATCAGGGTCCCCATCGTCTTCACCGACCCAACTGGCAAAAGTGTGTTCACAGTCTAACAAGTCCCTACCGGTTCCAGTGTTGTGGACTGGGAAGCATACTGTATCTGATGCCTCTGGTATTGATCATATTTTTATTTTTTAAGGTTTGTCCTTAGATATTTTTGTCAGTGCATCTCTCTTATATAACTTTTGGTTTTAGCTTACCATTTTAAGTATATCTTTAACCAACTCAAAAGAAAATGTTTGAAATTTTAATGTAACGGGATGAAGGTGAAGTGATATCGAATTGGTATTGTTTCTAAATCATTAGTACATTTTATATATTTATTTTATAAAGCATTAAGATAAATTATTCGAATTCAGACATTTGTCATGTTAATCAATTTTTTCCGAATACAATTTTAGTGTAATCTAACTTTTTAAATATTTGTGATTTGTTACTTTATTGAACCATTCACAAGAAAAATGGTTGTATAATATATTGTACGATTTTAAAAATTCAAAAAAAAACATGGAGAAGCCCAGGAACATAATAGATTTTATATGACACAACAATAATTGGAAAACTGACAAGTAAATTAATTACAAAAAGCTAACAAATATTATAGAAATGTACACATATAGGTAGGTATATATCTAGGACTATATTCAAGGCTCACTCGGAGGTGAAGTTGGTTTTTCAACCCCTCCATTTCTCAACTGGCTTACAAATTGAGTGATATGGTGAAGTTTAGAGTTCTGACTTTCCAGTTCTTGTTGGTTTTGTCGCAGCTTCTTTTCTAAAGTTGTTAACTTCGTATCTTGGCTTCGAGCACTTTTGAAGCGCAGGTCAGCCGCACTCAGCTCCTCGATAAGCTTTTGAGCCTTGGAAATTTATCTGTCATACACCTGATTCTCCGTCCGAAGCAGGTTACACTCTTCCAGCAGCTTTTGATTCTGCCTTAAAACGATTGCGATATTATCTTCTTTGATGTCTTTTATCTTCTTTGATGTAACTTTCATAAGATTCAGCTTCTTAGTCATCCAGCTTCCATACTTTAGCAGCTCCTCATTCTCGGTGTTTGTCTTCTCTTGCTTTAATTTCACGATTTCACGAATGTCTGCGTTCGTAAGCCGAGGTTTGGCTAAGTATTCCTAGAGCTGGTCAGATTGGTCTCTTGACTCGAGAAGTCTACCTAATTGAGTTGCGAGTTGTGGCACAGAGTCAATTTGTAGCAGCTTTTCCAACTAGTGTTGATAATTATTCATGCGATTCATATTAAAGAATATTTTGACTTCCGCCTTCTTGATGTCATTGTCGAACACTGTCAGACGTCCTTCCAAATTGCGAATTTAGTGTTCCTTTGCCTCGTTGCGCTTGTTTTCCTCGATAAGCTCGTTAAACATCTTTTACAACTCTGCTTCTTTCTCCTTGATGGCTTGGATCACCTGTGCTTTTTCGTTTTGTAACCCTCCTATTTTATCGTCCAAAATGTGATTGAAATTTTATAGATTCGTTTGGTACTCTTTCGCTTCGCGACAGGCGTCTTCTTTGTATTCAATGACTTGAAGTCGCTCCACGAGTTGATGTTCCAGCTTTACAATCTCTTCATCGTTTCGTAAATTGCGTAGCCTAACTTCGTTGTATCTCTCGAACATTTCTTGAAACTCTAGTTGAAGCTATTCGTCGCGGCTTCTCTTTTATTCATATTCTGCTAATATCTACCCATTCCTCGTTACTAACTGGGAGTTAGTTTACCTTAACCTCTAAATGTCATTCCGTAAGTTCCGAACTTCTTCATCATCGTCGCTATCATCTACTGTCATGTCTTAGATTTTACATTCTAGGGAAGAGCCAAGAATCTAGCCTTCCTTTGCAATTTCTTGGTATTACTTTTGGAGATCCTGACTTTTTAGAAAATATTCCCTCTTGATTTTGACAACTTCGCTCTTATGAAGATCGACCAAGTCATCCAGTCTTTTGAAGTGCTCTTTCTTTACCTCTTCAATCTAAGCTTCGAGGCCTGCATTGCGACTAAGCTCATAAGACTTCCTCTTCATGTGTTCTTCTCGACTATGCATTGTGAATTGCCTAAAGTCTTTGAGCCCAATGTCATATTCCTCTTGCAGTCGCACAATATCCTCGTTTTCAATGGCTAAATTTGTTTCTTTGAGCTTCAACTCCTGCTGCATAAGCCCATCAAAATCTTTTTTACGTCGAGCAATAGCCATGCCGAACTCCTTCTCTCTCTTGAACTTTTATTTTTTTATAGCCTGTTCTGCTTTGAGCACATCTAGTTCGGATTTTTTAATGAGGTCGTTCTTGGTCTGCACATCGCTACTTTTTATCAGAAAAAGATTGTTCGTTATTTCCATCAACTTCTTTCGGTCCTCCTTTGCCTTTGCGACTTGCTCCTTCGACCTCTCGTTACGTCGCTCCTCCTCGCTACGTAGGTTAAGAATCTCAGTTAACATCACAGTGCCGTCATCTCCTCCTGAAACCAGGTATTTACAGTCGTCTGTCACCGCCACCGCCACTACGTGTCTTGTATGTACAACGAGCTCAAAGTGCCAAGGTAGGGCTAGTCTAACTTGATTCAGTTAGCTGTTAACCACCTCGTACAGACATGTGCTTTCGTCTAAGGGCCATCCATACAATCGAACTGTTCCCTTGCTTGTGCCCAGCACTAACGCGTTCAATTCTTTCACAAGGCACATTGACTATATGGTGGTGTCAGTTACTGCAAATTCGGTGACCAAGTTTTTGCATCTATTTGAATATATGCTTAAATATTTATGCTGGTTGGTTCCAACAAATAGATTCTCCCCATCCCTGTTTCTGATTTGGTTATCATAGATAATGGCCTTATAGCTCGAAGGCTCAGTGTGGGCAGGCAAACCCTTGAAGTAATGACGATCAGTATCAGTCTTGATTTTGTAAGGTGCCCCATAATCAAGATCCCAGAGATATATTTGTCCGTTATTGTAGCACGCCACCAGCTGAGTGTCGTCTTGACTGAGGTAGAAATGAGTTAGCCACAACTTGTTCTCTTCGATTTCATAAATGTTGATGAGTTTAAGGTTGACAGAATCGTACAGCTTGACGCAGGAATATTAGTTTGAGACGAGAAAGTGGCCATGATGGGAAAATGCCAGCATTCGACAGTCCTCTAGGTGTTTTACTGTCTTCATTAAGTACAGCTCAGCAGCAAGCAGGGAGAATAATCGGATCTCCGTTCGAAAATTGACCGCTATCAAGAAGCCTAAGGGATGAATGGAGGCGTTGAGGGGCTCTTCCTTGAACTCGACTGAAAGAGTTGATTTCTTCTATCCCGTCTCTCCATAACTCCAAATTTTTACAGTGCGATCTGCGGCTGTCGTTGCCAAAACTTCCTTGAGAACAGCACACGAGATGGAGTTGATACGGTCACAATGCTGCCCATCACCAAAGAAGTTCACAACTGGAGGCTCTTCAGTATCAAAAGAACTTGTTTTGACGAGACTGAACTTAAGGTTGAGAGTATGCTAATTCTTGGAGACGCAACTGATGAGGGACATGTCTTTATTTATGGAGAGTGACTCAATGCGTTATTGAGTGCCCAATTGAAAACTGAGACTGTGTGTTAGCATCATGGATTTATTAATCTAGTAAAAAAGCAAAAGGCCATTATTGGCTCCGCAGACGAAGGTGTTTCGCTGGCCTTCCTTAGACTTTACGAAGGTTCTTCGCATAAGGCAGGTCAGTTCTAATTTTCTTTAAAGAAGTTTTTAATCGACATCTTTATCTTTGGCTAAAAAATCTTTATCATTGTCTTTAAGCATCTAATCGAAGAGCTGTTTCATTTGGTATATTTCCTATAAACTCTTTTCCATTTCCTTTTGATGAAGATTGAATTTTTTAACCTTGAGTTAATCTTTGTTGATGCTGGCCACTTTTTTTACTTCTTCGTTGACAATTATAAATATTTTGTTGCTGGAAATCAGAAGCAGCCACTGGATTTCTCCCCAATTCATCCACATATAATCAACGAACTTGACATCTTTATGTTCTTTGAGAACGGGCGACATGGGGACTTGTTTCAAGGACTTGTCGTGTCCATTTACCTCCCATATTTTGAAATAGGTGTCACTAAGACTGTAGAGCTGCCGTTCATTCTTCGGGTTTATGATGATCTTGCTACATTCATTTTGCTTAAATGTGTGGTTTACAATCAACTGGTCTTTCAGAAGTTTCCATATAAGCATAACTGGTAGCCCTGTGGCCTGGTCATTCAGCAAGCAGTAGCATAGTTTCTTGGCAGCATTGACTTCGACCATGTCAATTTTGCCTCGATGCAGAGTGTTCAACACTTTCCACTATGTCTTTTACGGAGCATTAGGCCAGTAAGTGATCAGGCAGACGTTTGACCGCTTTTAATCGTTGCCAATAGTTGATTCGCCTGCAGCAAGTAAAACTGATTAATCTGTTTCGTCTCTATAACTACAAGCTAAAGCCGTCACGTTTCGTAGACGCCCTTACTTGGATACGAAGGAGTAAGTCTTTTTGTTGGTGTCCTTAACGATAAGCATGTTCGAAACATAATAAAGCACTTCGAATTAGCTAAGCAGGCAGAATTGTCCATAAAGTTAGTAATTAGAAATTCCGAAAGAGGTGTCGCATCGGAGGTAGGACAAGCCGGAATCTGAGGAGATAGGGCCTTTGATAATATTCTAAGAATTGGTATGAATTAATGAGATAAGTATACTCTATTTCTTTGGCGGATCTTGGCAGTCAACTGAATCTCGCTTGCCGTCTTTTCCATTTTCTCTTTTTTTTAATTGGATCACTTAATTATATGGTTGCTTAAAAATTCTTTCTAATAGTCAATTTCCGAGATTCATTTAAGCCAAGTTTTATTTTTAAAAGTATAAAAACTAGACATATAAAAAAACAATAGTGTCTTATGATATATTTTTTTATATATATCATTAGTTTTATTCTAGCTCTCAACGTAGTTAATACAAAAAATATTGATATTTAGCCCTGATCAATTAACATGAAATCTTTCTTTGTGTAAATAATATAAACATTTCTCAACATCTTAAAACATAATAATATTTGATTTGTCTAAAAAAATGTTTAGAGCCTTCTCATATCAACTTGCCAAATTTTCTGAGCAGCAGAAGATCGGCGCAAGCTTTGCAAAAATCAACACTGCGTTCAAAGATCATACCTGCTATACGGACAAGCTTACTCCCCTCTCAAAGACACAATAAATCCCTATCTTCCGGGTCATGGACCTGTAAGGGAAACTTCTCGAGAATGCAAGTCCCAGCATAGATACAAAGACGCTTAATCGCATATACGAAACGATGGTATATACTGATGTTATGGACGATATGCTCCTCAAAGCCAAAGGACAAGGTATGCTATATCATGTTTAAAAAATGGATTACTATTTTTTTTAGGCAAAATATCTTTTTACATGACTTCATTTGGTGAGACTGCAACGACAGTCGGAGTGGGAGCTGGACTAGAAGCTGTTGATGTTATCTATCCTCAGTACCGAGAGCAAGGCACGTTTCTATGGAGAGGGTACACCCTCAGAGAGATCATTAACCAATGCAGAGGAAATTGTCAAGATGCTGCTAAGGGCAGACAAATGCCTATTCATTATGGTTCGCCAAAACTGAATATGGTTACCATATCGTCTCCATTAAGTAATTGAGTTTAAAAATGTATCATTATTTTCTAAGAAGAAATACACAGCTACACAAGTACCACAAGCATCAGGAGCAGGATATGCCTTCAGGACTGCAGGCGATAACAGAATTTCAGCCACGTATTTTGGAGAGGGCGCGGCTTCAGAGGGTGATTTTCATTCAGCACTGAACTTTGCAGCGACTCTACGATGCCAAACCCTTTTCCTTTGTAGAAATAATCACTACGCCATATCAACCCACCACACCTAGCAGTTCAAGAGCGACGGTATTGCCCCCCGAGCCCTAGGCTATGGTATCAATACGTTAAGAGTGGATGGCAATGATGCATTGGCCGTATATTAATCCGTCAAGTACGCCAGAAAGCACATTTTGTCGAAGAAGTAACCATTCTTTATCGAATTCTTGACTTATCGTCTGGGAGATCATTCAACCTCCGATAATTCTAATTTATATCGAGAGCTTACCGAGAAGGAGGAGTGGGCAACCAAGAACAACCCTCTCAAGAGATTATCAGCATATCTGAATAGGTATAACATCAATGAGATGAAGGACGAAGAGGCGTTTCGAAGCAAGGTTCGACAAGAGATAATCGACACGCTGAGAGAATCCGCCAACATTAAGCTCCCAAGTATTGATGATCTGTTCACTGATGTGTATGACGTATTGACTCCGAATTTAAAAGAACAGCAGAGAAGTTTAAATGAGCACATCGAAGTCCATAAAGACAAGTATAATATTGGATAATTTGATAGCAAACAGTGAATAAAAAACAAAAACAAAACAATCTGATTTTTATAATATTTATTGTGCATAGATTTTAAAGAAATTTCAAGATTTTTATATTTCTAACCAAATTTAATGATGTTCTAAAAAATAAATCATCTGTTTTTGTCAAATTAATTCAGTTTGTTAATGTTTTGATGATTCCTGAAAGCTTCACTTGCATCTTTGTATTCAGTATCTTTGGAATATCAGGGGAGTATTTTGCCGAGAATTGCAAGAACTTATCCTTCAAAAGCAAGTTACAGTCAGAAATCACGTATTTGTTGCATGAAGAATTTTGAAGAACTTTCGTCAAAAGACTGCCCCATTTTTCCCAATCACAGACACTATCAGTCTTATTAAAGTTTGCCGACAAATTGCCATTGTTTGTATCTAGAAAGTAGACTTAAAAGAGGTCAAACAGCAATATAATCATGTTTTCCTGGACATCAGGGATACTTGCGTTTAAAAATCGTTTTTATTTTTATAGTTTGGCAATTATATCCTTGCGTTGAGCAAAATTGGGCGGAATTAGGTTGATTGCGGCTTTTAGGATTGTAGCTGGTAGTAATTTGCAACTCGCGTCCAGGCTGAAGAGAACTTCGTAGAGTACCTCTCGAACATTTGCATTGATTATGATGTCCGGGATTGATTCCAACATCATCGATATTGTGTTGATAACTGTCTCTTCTTCTTTTCTAACTTATTGGAAGTTCAACATTTAATCAATTAGTCCCATTAGTGTCGCCTGCTGAGCCTGCTGTTGTTAAAAATTTCGCCTTCTGTTAGCGACGGCCAAGAAATGATTAAAAATTGGTCTGAAGGCTTAGTTCACTTGATTTTGGCTCCGGCCAAGAACATCCAGAAGCACAACAAACAGTGGGATCAACACGTCAATGTTGCTGAGGTTGGAAGTCCAGTAATCGGGCTCCATCATCTCTGCAAACAACTTTTATGCAGGCTTTGTATTGTTGCAATACTCGGAAGTTAGGTAGATCTCATACAATATTAAAGTGCTCTTATTGATTATATTCGCGTTGATTAGCTTTAAGATAGGCGCACAGAAACTAATGTCCAACTCAAAAGTTGTAACGAATATCTCTGGCACTTTCAGGACGGTCTGAAGAATCTCGAAGCTGTTTCCCTGGCTCGCTAACTCCAAAATATTGAGTGAGGCCTCCTTCAACTATTTTTCGAGCATGTGGATGGATTCACTTAAACTCCCTTGGAGAGCAATCGAAATAAACGTATAATCTTCGAGTTCGAGATGAAAAGAGTTGTTGTTGGCGTCCTGCAGCAACTCGCGAAATAAAGTTATATCATCTTCTTGCTGCTTGTTCATCATGGTTGTTATCAACTTATTGCTTTGGAGTGGGAGAAAGTGGATGAAGACCATTCTCTTCAGAAATGAATAAGTCAACTTGACGATATTAGGCAATGTTATTGCGAGTTTCGAGAACAGTCGAGCACAGATACTGGCCTCAGCCTTGCCTAATTATTCACAGAAGTAGAACACAAAACGAATTTCACTCAGTAAATCACAGACTTCAGAGTCTTCCAATCTAAGCTTATTCTGAGAGTTGGATACCTTTCCATATAACTCAAAGAAATGGGGACGGACTAGTGTCTGGTAGACAGGTTTCGACATTTCTAAGACCTTATCGGTACCTTATTTCTGTTTGCGAGGTCTTTTGTTGTTTTCTCGTAAGTCATAGGAATCGTAGTGGTAGTAGCTCATGCTGCTTTCGCATAGGAACTGAAGCATAACTCCCCTCGTGGAGGGCTCTGCATGTTCCACGCCAATTTTCACAACTTCCTCCCAAATCTGGCTATGATCTTTCAATATTTTCTTCAGAATCCTCCTGCCCATCTGTCTGGCATCGTCACTATCTCCCGCGATGTTCATGTAATAGTAGTCATAGTACGCGTTGGAGTCGGAATTGAAAAGCTTGTACATAGCGGATGCGTCATAGATATTCACGACGACAACTTGTAGCAGATCACGGATCATGCTATCCACATTTCCTCCTTCTTTGATGAGCTTTTTCCATATCGATGAGTTCAGCAGGTTTGAAAAGTATTTAAGGCAGTATTGGGCGTACTTTTTGTCGGTACGATATTTGCCCCAAATCTCGTTGATAAATTTGCGAACTTCGAAGTCAAGTGATTAATAATGGTCCAACGCCAAAAAAGAGAGTGTCTCTAAGGCTCTCCCTTTGGTCTTGAAGAGCAGTCTTGCGTTATCCGGAGATCCAGGTGAATCTTCAATTTGCAAAATCTTCGCTACAAATTCAAATGTTTATCTGGTTTTGTCGCTACTTTCAAGAAAATCCGAATAGAAGTAGTAAATTCTGCCAATCAGCTTGATTATCTGGTAACTTATGATTGGAATGTTGGGACAATCGAAGCTGACTCGAGCCAAAAGGTTATCCAGCAGTGGTGTTATAATTTCGTAAATATCCTCACATTCCCTATCTTAATCCTTTAGAATCATATTTAATAATCTGAGCACTCTATAAATCTCTGCAGGGCCTACTGAGCATGGGCCAGGTTTCAGACAGTTCACTAGGCTTTCGAGATTCTCTATAGAAAATTATGTGGTCCCCATTATCGCCGATCGCAAATAATTTGCTATGGGGTCCTCTGCCCTCAAATAAATGTTTAAGAGGTCTGCGTTCAATTTCATCATAGCATCGTACTCCATTACAGGCGATTCTCCTTCAAATTGCTTTATTTGCCACTCCTTCAATTCGATGGATGCCTGCTTCTTTTGTGAGATTGTGTACTGGGGGTTGGAAATGTACTGAAGGAGGGTGAAGGGGTATTAAGGGAATGATCTGAGATCGGCCAGTAAGCGTTCTCCCTATTTGATGGAGGAATTGGAGTGTTCGGTGATGAGACTAAATGCTTTGTTCAAGCCATCAACAAATTTGGCGTTGATAAACATGAATTATCGGAATCTTTCGCAGTTTCTTGTTGGACAAAAAATATGGTTGGGTTTATAATGTTAATTTTTTTTTATTTAAATTTTTTTATCACTTAAACTTAGTCAATATATAATGTATTACACATCGTTATTATATTTTTTGAAAATTTGTATTACTCAATAACGTAAGGTCCATTTTATAAAATAAATACGGTGGGAGAATGCCAGAATTATGTGATATTTATATATCTATATATAGATATATAGATAATATCAACAAATAATATCTTTTTATTTTATTTTATTGTTTATTGTTTCATCATTTTTTTAGTCATATCTTTGTCTAAATTTTTAAAATTCAATTATTAATTACCATGGTGAAAAGCTGTAGAAGATAAGAACCTTTTATTGTCTTCTTGTTATTGTATTACCTCTTTCTCGACAAGACAATATTTGGTACAGATTGAACTATTTATTTATTCATGGATTGATCAGCCAATTTGATTCAAACTTAAATATTTATGTTTTTTTCTTCCATTTTTATTAAAGCAAATTGAAGAAGAAGAATAAGAAGAAAAAGAGGAATATTTAAAAAGTTAATGAATAAAATATGTAATTATTTTTATTTTTTTATTTTTTCTCTCCATCCATCGAATGTCATTTTTTGTTATTATTTTTTGTGATTGGAGATGACCAATTCGTGTTTATTTATTTTTTTTTACCAAAATTTATAGACTCAAACAAGAATTCCAAACTTTGAATTGAAGTGCTTTTATATTTTTGAAAAATACTTATATTTCAGAAGAAAGTATAAAAGAATATAAAAAAAATTATGTTGTTTTTGATTTCTAAATTATTTTATATATATATTTATTAATTTTTAAAAAATAAGAAGTTATATTTTATCTGATAAAGTTAATAGTTTTTCTTTCTTTGCTTGAAAAATGTAGAAGTCTTTTCCTATTTAAATACCTATATATATTTGTCTTTCAGTTTCAATAAATATTCGTGAAGTGCACTTGCTCATAAAAAATATGTTAATAGTATTTTTTTAACAAAACATAATTTATAACGATATTTATTTATTTTTTCAGGAAAAAATTAATGGTCAGATCTCATTTATTCGAGTAGAATGTTGGCATTTTAAAAATATTTATTACATTAGTAAATAAACAAAAAAAAACAACATCTATATATATATCTATCTATCTTATCTTATTTATATTATGATTTATTTACTAATTATTGAAATGCCAAAATAAACTTAAAGTTTGAACTAATAAAAAATAATAAATAAATAAATTTTGGTCATTTTTTTACATTGAATAATAAATAATATATTTTTTAAAGAAATCCCAATATATACATATAAATATATATTATTTTTTTGTTCTGAATCCAGACTAAACTTTAACTTTTATCATATTATCTCGATGCTTGCACGACAACCCCTCTACAAAAGAAATGTTTCTCCTATCCTGATTGAGTCTGATAGATCCTTAACCCCCCAGTAAGTCACTGACGGAACAATTTCTCCTCCTTTCAAAAAAATCCGAAATTTTCAAAAAACTTAAAAAAGCCCGAAAATCTCCAGTTATTCTATTGAGAAAACCAGGGAAACCAAGAAAGTAAACCCAACTCCCACTGAAATGAGCATCTATGAAAAAATCCCTGAGTGTCCAGAGATCGTTTTGACCAAAGAGGATATGATGAATAGGGATCCAGTTGAGCTGTGTATAGATCTCGAGAACAAATACAAAGAATTCGGGGCTGTGAAAATTATAGCTGATGAGTCCTGGAACCCTCCCTTCACATTCCGCTACATTCAGAAAGCCCTAACCACGAGGATACAGGTTTTAAGCGATCTCCGACTTGGAAAGGTATACATCATTTATTCATTTTCATCCTTTTATATTAACGTCACAGCAAAATATTTATGCAGATGTTCTTTAGTTCTATCAAATCAAATGAGTTTTTTTTTATTAGACTTCGATCGTTGTATTTTTTTTGAAATACAACTATAAAGTATAATAATTTGTGTGTTATTTATAGCTTTTTGTTTTTCAAGCTTAACCATAAGGTATTCGATCCTAATCTCAACTACAGTCTTAACTGTATCGAATACTGATTTTTTTTTAATAAATTATTGAACAGCTGCATGAAAAAATCATAAATAACTATCTCTTTTTTTTTTAATTATTTTCTTACTTTCAAATAAAAAATACATTATTGAACTCTATTTTATATTTACTTCTATTTAATTATTTACACTTTAGCCCTTTGAACAAAAAATCGAAGCCTATACCCCTAAAACCTTTGAGCAATATGCGAACAATTTTGACAGGAAATATCATTTTAAAACAAACCCCAAAGGAAGGACAATATTCGATAAAAACGAGTCAGAATTTTGGTCTTTGGTTAGTGATCCCAAATGTAATACAAATAATTATATATAAATTTTCCCTATTTTTTTTTTATTTACTCTAAACATACAATATTTAGACAAGGACTACAATGTTGAAGTCGAGTATGCTGCCGATCTCCCGGCCTCAAAATATGGAAGTGGATTTCCAGTTATGAAACCTTCAGCTAACGAAAACCACCAACACAACTACCATGAAAGTCTATTCAATCTGAACAACCTGTGCAAGTCCCCCCATTCGCTCCTCCGCATCACTGACACTCGGAAGGAGAAAATCAGTGGAATCACCCAACCTTGGGTCTATATCGGTATGCGCTTCTCGGCCTTTTGCTGGCATGTTGAAGACTTATACATTAGCTCGATGAACTACAACCACAAAGGGACCGTCAAGACCTGGTACATAATACCGAGTGTCCACAAAGAGAAATTTGACAGCTACATCAACACCAAATTCGCCAAGGAAGTTGCAGCCAAACCCGATTTTCTCCATAAGATCACTTTGATGATCGATCCTAAAGACCTGATAGAGGCAGGGATCACAGTCTACAAAATCAACCATACTCCTAAAAGCTATGTCTGCACCTTTTCAAAAGTATGTTTTTTTCCTTTTAACAATAATCCATTCTGTGCCGTTATTTTGGCTTTTTCTTCTTTTTTTATTGAATTGTTTCCTTAGGCTTACCATGCGGGATTTTCACACGGTTATAATGTTGGCGAGGCAGTTAATTTCGCCTCCTACATGAACATCGCAGACATGAAATAGGCTTTAGTGGACTATGGCAAAACAAACGGAAAGAAAACGAGTATATTTCCGTTAGAGTGGCTTTTTTTCGAAAATTATAAAGTTCCTATGAAAAATGCACTTATTAATCATATAACTCAAAAACTCGTAAAATAAATCAATAAAAAAAAAACACTCATAAATCACCTGACTTTTAAATTATTTGATGTTTTTAGATATAACGATAAGTACAGCAAATCTGCAAGGGAGAACTAGCTCAAACTCAGAACGCCATCAAATAGCTAGACATTCTACACTACACGGTGCTTAAAAATACGTAAAAGTACTTTAAACACTTGTGTGCACACTGCAAGACTTACACATACCTCTCATTCGTCACCACGGAGGACTCGGCACAACCCAAGTCTTACTGCTTGCAACACATCGGCTTCTGCCAGTCAACGCGAGTTAAACTCACGTTGCGGGATCCTGGATAATTTAGGAAACAAATAGAGCAGGTTTTGATCTCTAATAAAATTCCTTATCTATTGTGTTGAGATACAAATTTTTTATCAACATTTTATTTTAAAAAAAAGTATTCTTTGGATATATCAACAGATTTATAAAAAATGATTGTATCGTATATAGCTAAGATGTGCCTTAACCATCTGCCTTATATTCAAACTTACAACCTATTGAGGAAAAAAATATAAGGATAATATTTTATTTCGAATTGTACCAAATATGATGTAGTTAAAGATAATCTTCTCACTTCCTTTGTGAATAATAATAGTTTCAATTATCCATAATACTTATTATTTCTAAGAAGTGTGGCCGGGTCTGCTTTTTCAATCATTTTTTTAAGGCTACATTGAAATGTCAATAAGTTTAACCTCTTCATATTAGGAAATTAATGTATATTAATTATTATTTAGTTGTACAACTCATTTAATAAATTCAATACATTTTGATACTTGGTTTCTTTTTTATATTGTTGGATCACGTACTCAGTTTTGAGAATTTAATAAAAAAAAAAAAACTTTTTTGTTTATTACTTTTATTAATCAAACAATAGCCTCATCTTGTAGATATAATTCGTATTTTCCAGTCTATTTCGTATTATATGAGAAACGGTTTTTATGGATCTATTTTAGTTTTTCCCTAATTTTAATTTAGAAACCTCTCAATATCAGATGGGCCATTTGAATTTATTAGACTCTACAAAAAAGATGCCTGTATTTATTTTTTTTCTGACTATTAGATACATTTTTTTATTATACTTTGATAATATCACCTCTCTGGCTTTTAAGATATTTTTATTATTATTATTTATTATTCACAAAAACAACTAAAATATTATAATAAAAATATCCAAGTTCACATGGACTCAATACAAATGAACTATTTGAGACTGTTGCAGTTGTTCCCCAAAGCAGTCGCGTTTTGTTCACTTCTGGGATTCCTATTTCTCTTCAGTAAAGCAGTCAGGACATTGGTGTTTGTCTATAAGAATTTTCTCAGGAGAGGAAAAAACCTTGCTAAACGATACGGGGAGAAATCATGGGTCTTTATCACCGGATCTTCTGACGGTACAAACATATAAATTATCATATATGAAAATTGGAGATAAGAATTCTATTTGTAGGAATCGGAAAAGCATTTGCACACTCCTTCGCCGCTCGAGGCTTGAACATTATACTTTCTGCTCGAACAAAATCAAAACTAGAAGCTGTGGAGCAGGAACTCAAGGTCATAAATCCGAACATTCAGGTCAAACTCATCGTTGTCGACTTCAAGGATTCAAACCAACCAGGATTTTTCGATTTTCTCATGGATCAAGTAATTTTTTTATTCTTCATTGTTTACTTCTACCATACATCTGTAAAATATTGGATGCTGATAGTTAAAAGAATTGGATATATCAATATTAGTCAACAATGTGGGCGTTGATGTACTGAGCCCCTACCACGAACTCAAAGAACAATAAATTAAAGAACTTATCATTATTAACTGCATTCCCCTTGCTGTACTCAACCATCGATTTGTGCCTCGATTCTTGAAGAGAAACCAAAAGTCTGCAATTGTCAATGTGGGTTCGGTAGCAGGCGAGATCCCAATGGCACTGCACAACGTCTATTCGGCTTCGAAAGCATTTGTTAATTTCTTTAGTACCACTATGAATTATGAGTACCCAAGCATCGACATTATAAATCTGAGGCCATCAGAAGTGTCGACACCGATGACAAACAATAAGTCGTAAGATATTTTGACGATTAGTCCTCGCACTTGTGCTGAAGGGTTAATAAGAGACATGGGTTATGAAAATGGGTCGAATGGTCCGGTTTCACACAAATTGCAAAGTATATTTTATAGTGTGGTACCTGAAGGAGTGTTCAATTATATTTTCAAAAACTTCATTGGCCCTGATTTCATCAAAGAAAGAAAAGCTGCAATGAACAAAAGGCTAAAAGCTGAATGATTATGGTTTTTGTTGTATATCCAAATTATCGAAACTCCTATAGGAGAGTTGGAATCATGATGGAATGCATTTTGTTTCCAAGATCTTAATCCCTAAATATATTCTTATAATTTTATGAGGTCGAGTTTTCCTTTCAATATATTTTATTATATTGACTACATTATACGTATAATATATAGATAGATAAAATAAATATATATATATATAGCTTGGAGAAATGATATAATCATCAACATTCAATAAAGAAGAAATGGAGGATTAAGACGCTGTTCTGATTTACTTAGACAATCCCATCCCAGAAGGATAAGCTCTTGCTGATTTTCCCAGCAAGTTTGGTGGTAGTCCGGTGTGGCTGTACCAACCCTCAGCAGATATCTCTTTCAACTGCCTAACCTGCAAATAAAAACTAACCTTCCTCTGCCAGCTCTACTCCCCTTTGAGCATGCCCCACGCTTATCATCGAGTTCTTTACGTCTTCTTCTGTACTCGAGAAAAATGCAAATCCAAAGCGAGTAGCATTTGTGTCTACCGCTTTCAACAACCATAAATAATTCCAATAACTCCCTTCCGATATTAAATACTAAGTGATCTTCCTTATGAGATTCTCCAGTAATAGTATAGTATAGCGACAGAAAGTTTAAAAGTCGAGGAGCTGAAGAAAACTATTTCAAAAATTAACAAATAAATCCTGGAGAACTTGGACGATGCTGGCGACGTCGAAGAGGATGACGACGAGAAAGACATGAAGCACGTCGATTTACCCAAGGTTTCTATCAAGTAAGAACAAGAGATCGACGAGTTAGAAGCAGATCTTCACAAAAAGCTTGAAGACCCAGTATTCGAACTGTACAAAGGACTAATGTCCAAGTTTGAGTCTCCTGTGGCATTTTATTCCAACAGTCCCGTCATGTTTAAATCAGGTCCTAATGTCAATAACTTAAAACAGAGAAAGTGCCAAAGTTGTAAAGGTAAAATGCGTTTTGAATTCCAGATAAACTCAAGTGTTCTCTAAAAATTCCAAACCCTCCTCAATTTCGAGTGGGGAGTGGTGCTGATCCTGACTTGCTCGGGGAGCTGTTCTACTGGTAAGCAGAACGAAATCGTAATGGAGTCCTGTTAGTTGCAGATTGAAGATGAGGCCCAGATGTCAAATGAGGAGTTGGAAAAGGAGCTGGAAAGATTAAAAATTGATGCGAAGAAAAGAGAAGCCAAGAAGGAGAAGAAAAAGCTAAAAAAGAAAGAAAAGCTGGAAAGACAGGCTCAGGAAAAAGGAATAAAGTAGGAGTCAGCATAGGAAGTCGAAGGAGATTGGGACTGAAACCTACCTCGATATAGCAAATATGAAAAAATCAGACTTTTCCTACTTAAGGCTGAATAAATGTAATACATTAGATATAGATATATATATTTAACAGTAATTCCTTTAACTTAGATAAAACAAACAAAATATTTAAAATAATTAATTTTAATAATAGTATAGCGGGACGCTGCATAAAATAAATGATATGCAAAATACATCAATCAAATTTATTATAGAAATATAAATTTAACTTCCAGAAGGATGGATATATATAAAAAAAAAATCAATCAAAAGACACTATGAAACATATTGTTTATGTAAAAACTAAAAAAACAAAAAAAATGTCTCATCGTTGGTTTTTTTTCCAAAAAAACATAGAAAAAATAAATAAAAATAAATATATCATGAACAGTAAAGCTTAACTGCATACACTCTTCCTTTAACTTCAATTCCTTCGTAGCTCACATATTTGCCAACATCAGGGACTCCCACGAATTTGGTACACTTACCAGTGTAGATACGTCTCCCTCCAAGGGTGTAGTAGGCTGACTTTCCAGCCTTGCCTTGTTCAACGATGTCACCAGCTCCCCTGGACCACTTGTCCGAGGATGTGCAAGAATCATCAAATACATCATCCACATCGATTGCAGCGTGTAGGCTCAAATAGGCGGGTTTGGCATTGCATTTTCGAAGATCTTCATTGGCGTCGTGGACGGCGTCCTTCAGATTAGCCACCTTATCGGTGAGTTCATCCTGCTCGTGGTTGAAGTTAGCGAGTTTGTTTTTGTTAGTATTTACAAGGGCAGTTGCTGCTGAGAGGTCGTTGGAAGTCTTCTGGATGCTTTGCTTGGTATCGTCGATGACATCTCCGATCGCAGAGAGATCTGCTTTGGCTTGAGCTGATTGCTTGATGGCATCATTGAGGTTGGAGGCAACGGTGGCTGCCTCAGTATTAGCTTCAGCCAAGCTGCTAGTAAGTTGGGTATTTTTGCTGTTAATATCAGCGATAGCTTGAGTGTATGCTCCATCAACCTGGTTCTTCAAGGCTACCAATTTATTTTGATTGATGTTGATGCTAGAACTGAGAGAATTTATGTTGCGGGTCGCATCAGAGATTTGATCCTGCAGTTTTCTGATCACAACTTTAGCGCTAGCTTCATCTGCGCTGGCGGCGATCTTTTGGCTGTTGAGATCGTCCTGTTCGGCGAGTGCTGCTTCGAGCTCCTTTCTGGCAGCAGCAACTCTGTCAGTGTTAGTGGTGATTTTGGCTGCAATGTTGACTCCTCTGGTCTGAACATCAGCCAGCTTGGTGTTGGCGTCATTCAGAGCTGCCTTGACTCCAGCCAAAACTCCCTGTTGAGTCTGAAGTTGAGCTTGAAGCGCATCGGTGGCATCCTGGATATCATCTTCCTGTGCTTTTCCTTTGGCTTTGTCAGCTTCGGCATCCTGTCTGGATCGGTCAAGGCGGGCCTGTTGATTCTTGATACTGCTTATTCTCTTGTTGATAGAATCCACATTGAATTGGAGGTTTGAAATATTATTTGCAAGTCTTTGGACAGTTTTTGCCAATGCATCTGCCTTGTCCTGCTTGGAATCTAATGTGGCTTTGAGGCCGTCAAGGTTGGCTTTCAAATTGGCCTGGTTGCTGGTGAGGGAGGGAAGTTTGTTTTGAATCGCCTGAATCAAAGTGTTCAAAGTGGACACTTGGGCATTAGCTTGATCGAGACGGGCTTGAGCTCTGTTGCTGTCGTCCTGCTGCCTATCGCATGAAGGAGGCAGAGTGATGCTTCCAGCAATGTAGGGTACCACCACGGTATAAACGTTGGCTCCAGTCACATAGTATTTTGAACCAGAAACATCATCACCATCTCCCCAAGCAAAATGGGAATTCTTGTCGTCACTCTTCACATCGTCCGAGTCCAAGTTTATGGTGAGGTTGATTTTGGCGTGGTTTCCGTATCCGTCGCCATAATGAACTGGCAGAATATATTTTCCGGATGAGCCCGCGGGGGGGAAGACGCTAACTGTTGAGCCTTCAAAGTTGATCCACTTGGCTGGGAGGGTGCCATAGGAAAAGATATAGGAGGGAATAGCAATATTTCTGGCTCCTACTTCAGTAATTTCTCCGCAGGCCAGCTGCAGGACATTGAAGGCTCCAGCCCTGATTCTGAGGGAACCTCCTCTTCTGTAGTTGGCAGTTGCGAGGACGAGCAGCACGAAAACGAAAATAAGTTTGTTGGAACTCATTTGTTAGAGACAAATTTGAAAAAAGTGAAGAAGATCTAAAAAGGAACCTCTGAATTTTTTTAAGATATTTTATTTTGGGATTATAATTGATTTTTTTTGGATACGTAATAGCTTTTAATTGATTAGTGTGAAATAAGACTATTTTTATTTTTAGTTAATTAATGATTAATAAAATAAGATATAAAGTATATACATAAATATTCAGCGGAAATTAAATGGGGACTAATATTTTTATATAGTATGGTTCTTATAATGGGAATGATTTGGTGTTGGAATCGAATTCGATAACATAGCCAATGTCCTTTCTAAAAATACATTTATTTGAATGAACATCGATAAATACGATTATTCGAGATTTATTATTAACTTATGTTGGGTGCTATTATGAATGATAAAAAAATCAAAATGAAGGAGAAATGTGCTATGATTCTTATAAAGATAAATTTTCAAAAACATATTTTGTTTATTTGATAAAAAAACACACAATTAACCTATTCTATTTCTTTATATATAAAAATTGGACTATGAAATATTGCCTATATTATACATACTTTGTTGATTTAAGCTACATTTTTTGTTAATTATTAATAAAAAATGGGGGGCTGAATAAATATTGTAATTACTATTTTTTTTATTATTATTATTTATACTTTAGATATGAATATATTTTTATATTAGTTATGTATAGCTCTATTTTTTTATACAATATTTTTTTATATGATTATCTGTTAAACGGGAATCGCGGGAGTTCAAAACTTATCAAAAGTCGATAGTTTCTCAAACATCGGAATTGATTCTGAAACAAACCAAAAGTATGTTCAGCAAATCGGTGATAACATTTATCGGCGTCTTTATCTGCACTTGGAAAAATAAAATATATATCTAAATAGATAGATATATATATACATTTTATTATCCCACATGTATTGTTCAGATAAAAATATCACTATATTAAAATTATGTATTATACATTTTAAATGTATAATTAGATCTCTCTCTATTTGATAAATAGTCAATTATTCTTTTACTAAATAATTTGAAATATCTATATGATAAGACAAAGTCATATTATTAAATATTTATGGGCATTCAATTATTAAAAAAAATGGCTCAAGTATATTCCTAAAACGAGGAACTATTTCTCTCCTAAATTTATCGTTTAATTTTATTCTGATTATGCTTGTTTTAGCAATCGAGTCCAACAGAGATGATAGTAATCTGGCTGAAATTTTCCTAAATACTGATATTTAAATATATAACCTAATTTAAAGTTATATAGATTTTTATCATTAAAAGTAATATTAATATTAAATAAATATAAAAAACTATGTCGTAAATTCATTTTTTTATTGATATAATAATAAACACTCCAAAAAACCCTGTTATCAGTTTGATCAGAGTATCGATGATTAACACTCATTTCTACGACCATTTTTTGTATCTCTACTAGCTTCAATGAATGTTTTAATGAGATGACCAGTGGTTTACTCCTTACCTGTTTTTAACAGATCACAAATTAAATATTTTATATATTTTTTTGACTATTTTAACTTTAATTAGTAATATTGTTCATATTATATCACTGAGATAGACATACTTATTTAAATTTTACAAATATAATTTAGATATTAGATGTTTTTATTCCTTTATTATTTTGAAGTCTTCTGGGGGTTAGTTAGTTGGGGGCTAAAGGCTAGTTAAGCAAGGCTAGTTAAGGTTGCTAGTTAAAGTTGGGGTTAGTTGGGGTTGGTATACCCGCCGTCACTGCAAGTAGTTTGT